>VZTV01035819.1:0-98443 GCA_013400875.1 Anhinga rufa
CACCCTCACTGTAAACAATTTCTCCCTTATATGCAGTCTGAACCTACCCTCCCTTAGTTTAAAACCGTTACCCCTTGTCCTGTCACAACAGGCCTTGCTAAAGAGATCGTCCCCATCCTTCCTATAGTCCCCCTTTAAGCACTGGAAGGCCGCAATAAGGTCTCCCCGCAGCCTTCTCTTCTCCAGGCTGAACAACCCCAGCTCTCTCAAGCCTATCTTCACAGGAGAAGCTCAGCATTGCCATCCAGCCGCCATTCAGTCCATCGGGGAGTTGTGAGGATGAGGTGACACAGTACAGGCTGGCTCACGACAGCTATGAGCCACACCATCATGGCTTTAATCCCTTATACCTGCATGCAAATGGCCCAGAAATGCAAGCCCGGGAGTGATATTATTTGTTTTGATTTCCAGGTTAAGCTCTCCACAACTGCTAAATGAAGTAAAATAAAATTAACTATAATCTTCACCCAGACTTTAATCTGCAATGCTAAAAGGACACTCTGAAACACTTCTATAGCCATTCTTCTCTTTGTCCAGAGAAGAGGTCCCTCATTTGATAACACCAGGGACCAAAAGTATTAATTCCCTTAAATTTGCTCACTAAACCCCCAGATATCGTTTCATATGCCATTGTAAAAGCTTCCCAGCACTTCCAGAAAAGTTGCAGGAATGTGTTTTATCAGGGTGGTCCCACCTCCAGCAGAGGCTCATCAGATGCCACCTACGAAGGGAAGATCTTTCCCAATTTTATGAACAGGAATGCAAATAGGCACAGTGAAGACTGACAGTGATTGTAACTTCATCAGGAAGGATTAGTTATGTGTGATAACACTTCCCTGAGCTGATGGCACCCTCTCCTTGCACGGAGCTCTCCAAAATCTGTTTGGTGGATGCTGCACAGCATATTTTACCGATGTAGCACTCCTGTTCGTACCAACCAAAAAACAGCATCAAAATATTGACTAGATTTATACTGCGACATTTCAAGGATAATTGCCTGTGCCGACCATGTCAAGCCAATTGTTATCTGCTTGTGTTATGCCAATATTTCCAGCACTGTTTCTCTTTCAGTTTTCTCACATACCTATTATGATACAGCAACTGGAAAGGACAAAATGGGAAAAATGTACTGCAGGACCTATGTCACACAGCTACCACTGAAGAAAAAAGCAGAAATTAATACAAGAGGCTTTGCCAACAGTTCTTCCCCCCACAAAGCCTTTGTACCAAATTATTTTATCTGGGTACTTCTCCTTCCCTTTTTCACCCTACCCTTCACAGGCACACACGTACGCACACTCGCTTTCTTCATTTCATTCTATTTTGAGGGTAAATAGTTGCTTCTTAACTATAACGTAGGTACCGGACTTGACAAGCAATTAAAGCAAACAATTTCCACTCATCTAACTTTGCCAAATTAGTCATCTGCCATCTGCTCTATCATCTGGCTCTCCTTGAGGTCTTGCTGTGAATCTGGAAGTGCTCACTCCAACGAGGAGGCAGCGGATAAGCCTCCAAGCTGGCAGGGAACTTGAGGGATGGAAGTGACATGGGGGTGACATGTGGCCCCAGGCCACTCACTGCCACCCCTATCGTGCCAGCTCTGAGGAGGTGCTCGCTGACTCCAGTGGACAAACTGGCAAATTACCGGCACACAAGTTGTGACAGAAAAGCATTTGAAATTAAAGATTTCTTCTATGACCACTTACCTGGCATGGTAGCTTAGAAGGGGTGTGGGATTTTCTTACTGGATGCAGGACGCAAAAATTAACTTCCTTTATTGAAATGTCTTCAGCATTTGCAATTTAGTTCCCAATGAAATATATAACCTAAACAAGGTATTAATAGACATTATCTAAGAAAGATTTGAATAGTCCCTGCTTCCAGCACCTGGCTTAGTTCAGGTAAGGCCTCACTGTGAGACAGTGAAAAGGTTTTCAAAGAGCTCTGAAACACACCACCAGTCTTCTCTGCCCTCCAACTTCCGAGCACCAGCAGGACCTTTCTCTATTACCAGGTTGCCAGTTTGGGCTCCGTACTGGGTGTCCCAGTATGATCAAAAATACCACCACCCAAATACCAAAAATACCAGCACCCCTCTTCCAGCCGACCTACATTTCCTCCCTGAGGAAATTAAATACCACTCCAGAGTGCAAGTTAGTCCACCCAAATGTTGCTGTTGCTCTGAACCATCACGCGGAGAAATCGCTCTCCCTGTTGCGGTGAAGCCCATCGCAGACTGCCTATTCCCGCACTAGTCTCCAGTTCGGCCACTTGAGTGCAGCACCCAAAATTAAGCTTGTGAATCTAACTCTTAATGCCAAGAACCAAAATCTCTTCCCTGCAGTACCAAGGTATAGACCATCACCAATGCCTTCTAAGATTAATAAGTCTGCAGATAAACAATCATGAGTAATACAAGGCCACGTGTTCTTGGGCAGCTAAACACAGCATGGAAGACCAAGCTAAAGACCTAAGAATCTGCAAATATTGCTCTCCCTGCTTTCCAGCCCTCACCCTTCCCAAGTCCCGGTCAAACACAGCAGTTTGACTGGGTTCATCCAACCTGCTTCCCTCCATCACTGCACCACAGTGCATCCTGTCTCCCTACCAGAGCAAAGCGGTTGAAATCTCTACGGGTCTCAGCAGTGGGAAGGATTTGGGTTGCTTTTTCAATGCCGGGGAAGGAGTTGGGGGAAGATGACGGAGCACAAACCACAAGCACCAGGTGAACACATGCACAGGTGGGAGCGGAGGGAGCAGAGAGGGGCCAGGCACTTGGACTGCGTTTTGTACACGTGCCTTCAACACAAATCAACTTAGTGAGGGATACCAATAACATCTGCTGCAAGGTTGGCCCGAAACCACTTCCCAGCTCACAGACCAGGCTGCTTAGCTGCAGACGCAAAGGGCTTCTTCCCCTCTGCAGTGCTCTCCTGGGGGTGCTCAGCTTGCACACAGCATTGCTGGGGTGCTGCAGCAGCAACCACTTTCCCCAGCAGCTCCTGCTGTTCCACTGGGACTCATGTGGCTCCGCAACAGCCAGGGGCCTTTGCCTGCCTGCCTTTCTGTTTTTCCTTCCCCAGAGGGCCCCTGAATACCGCTAGCATTCACTCAACTTAAATGCATTTTAATTAACATTGTACAAACACACCGAGTTTGTGTGTGCACAAGGGAACGCATTCATTCAGCTTCTGCCTGATTCTCAGCCCGAGAAATCCAGCGGGAGCATTGGCAGCCACTGCGAAGGGAACAGGATTGCAGTCTTCACTGCCTGTCCAATATTTAAAATACACTTGGAAAAATGCGCACAAGCCCTCGGATCCTACTTACTACTATTTAAGCACCATTTACGTAAAAGATACAGCTCAGACAGGGTAGGTAGGACAGGTGCTTTTATATCTGCTAATGTAACTGTGGGTAATTAGTCACCACTAAAGCACACGGCAACCACTGCATCGTTACAGGGTAAGCACAAGCCACCTGTGACATTAAAGAAAGGTATTTCCCCCAAGATCTCCCATAAATTTTTTTTTCTCACACTACATTAGTAATTATCACATAACCCAAATACCACCTAAAAAAAAGGATTTAAAGAACTATGAAATTTAAACACATAAAGAAACGTACTGCTTCAGAGAGAACAATCTCCCCAGATTCTGGCATCCCTGCAAGACAAAACTGCAGAGGAGCTTAAAAAAGTCCCTGGAAAAAGTATTTGTGAAAAAAAAGAAAACCAACATCTCACGGGGAGCACCTGAGATGGCCATGCTGGGGCTTAGGTGTCCCCATCAACCAGGCAAGAGCAAACCCAACATTTTGGAGCTGCTTTGCCCAACTGCTTCAAGGTGAGCATGCAATGCAGGAGAATGTGAATAAAGAAACTACCCTATTTTAGCCAATATGCACAGGTCTATTAAGTGGAAGCTGCATGCAGTTTACTTTTCACTGATGAAAGTAACAGGCTCTCAAGCAACACGATAACCTTGTCAAGCAGACAGGAGAATTCAGCTCATGTAAGACAGCTGAAGCGGTAACTATTTAAACTTGGAAGTACTGCAGATGAGGGGAATGGCGTTGCAGTGGCAGGGAGAGGCAGGGCAGGCCCGTGAGTTGGCTCTTTGGAGCCAAAACACACTAGACCTGGGAACAGGTACCACGTCCTGGTGCCTGTGGCAGTCATATACGTTAAGATCATCAAGTCAAAGAATTAATCTCAAGTGCTCTCTTACACAAGCCTTCCTTAAGCCGATGGTTGTATTTTCCTAATTGCCCGTGGCTGAACTAAGCAATAAAACCCATATGTTATTAAACCAAGCGCTTTCAGATATTAGTTTATAGGTGGGAAAAACAAACTTTCAGTAACTAAAGTCTATAGAAGAACCTTTTTACTTCTATATGCTATGTATAAAAACACACAGCCTAATCTTAAACTAGCATCACCTGCCACAGATGAGCCTTCATCTCTTGAAGTTCACACACATGTCACACAAACAGCTTCGTACAGGTTGCTGAGCACGTGCAGCGTTGCTGCCAGGCACGCTCAGGAGCGGAGGTGCACCTGAACACCCAACTCCCACCTTCTCAAACCTGCATGTTTGGAGCCAAACCCTGGATTGCACAATTTAAACATAATAAAAAGCTAAATAAGACCAGCCTACCCTTCACACATGCTTAGCACCCAATAAATTATTCCATGTAACACCAATAAATTTTTCCATGTATCACCATACCTCTACCACCGAGATGTTTTTCCCATTGTTAAAAAAGTAAAGGGACTAGTTTTTAACCTCACTGAGGCTGTTGGCACAGGGTGCTATTAAATCTGCACTGAGGGGACAGATGAAGAACTTGGATTTTAATTTATAACCTAATCATATATGAGCAGTATATTCAGGGCGAATGCCTGCAGTGCTGAAATTTCTACCTGTTTTACCTGGGAGGTGAGGACCGCGTGTCTGTGTTTGATGAGCGTCTTGGTTTGTCTCACTGGTTCTTCAGAAACAAGCGAGCCAGCAGCTGAAACCACAGACTGACTCGCACCTCTTCATGCAGTCAATCCCTGCTGAGCCTCTGTAAACGATTTCACTTTCCAAGGCTGAAAGGGGACATGGGGGGAGTCAAAACTGCTGTGAAATTGTTCCTCAAATGCACTTCCCCTGCAGTCGAATCTGGCAAAGCGACTTCAAAAATCTCTTAATTGTTTTCCTCGCCCAAACTATTGCTGCGCTAGACTAACCTAAGGCATATTTATTTGTTACTTTTTTGTCTCATGTACTTTCAGAAATCATCCCAAAAGGTAAGTTCTAAGTAATCTTACTTGTCAAAATCATGTATTATTAAGTCTTTATAGACCACTTTGCTCAAATATGTTCCCTGTTAATACTCTCTGTTCCTTCTGTCGGGCTTTTTGAAACACACTCCATATATATTTTATAAATGTTTGGGTTTATTCCCACCCCCCTGCCCCAGAGACTGCCCTTAAACTTCTGTCCATTGATTGTGACGGTATCAATTTGTAAAGGTCAACAGAAAGCTTCTCTGACAGCTGAACTCAGAAAGCAATTTTTAAATGAGCTGTTTCTCTTCGTCTACAAAGCAAGATGCCGACAAAATCAAAACCCAAGGTCTTTATTTCACCGGCCTGACCAGTGGCTTTGATAGGCTTTGGATCTCTGATGGCCGCTGAACACTCCTTGGAAATCTGAGCTTGTCTGAAGATCTTAGAAAATAACAACATGTGAAAGAGCAGGTTTATGAAGAGAAAGAGAAGAGAAAGAGGAAGGTTTCTGAAAAGAACAGCACTAATTTGCTGCTCCTCTGAAAACCTCTGCAGACCCCCAGTAACAGCTCCCAGGGATCACCACACCAGTGTCACCACTGTGTGGGTCTGGCCTCATACACCCTTCTATCATCTTACATTTTGCACTAAAAAAACAAGCCACAATCAGCTGGCTAGTCAAGAAACAGACTATGCCAACATATTTTGGTGTTTGCTTCAGACTTGCACTAACAGAACAGGTTATTTTGTCCAGGGTTGTGATCAAAAGCCTCTTCAAAAGGCTTCTGCCCTTTCCCCCATCCCACAGTTTACTGAATATCTCGAATTCATAACCATTGAAAGTAGGGCTGCACAATTTATGGCACTGTTATACATGAAGAAAGCCTAGCATAAATCAAAGAAAACAGTTATATAAATGAGCATAAAAGTGCAGGGAAATGTCACAAGATAGCAATAAAGTATCTTCCAAACGGTAAATCCCAGGAGCAGAAGCACCATTAGTTTTGAATCCTCCACTCGGCAACAGCAGGACTGGTTTATCACCGCAGTAATCAGTACTGGAGCTTGCCTCCCTTAATAACTGTGGATTCAGGCAAAACTGCACACCCTTGGTGGGGAACTGGGGAAGGCAGAAGGAAACAGAGACAGCAAACACGCATCTGTACTTGCACCATCACACAAAACGGTCAGAAGTAACACCACGAGCCCATGGATTTTCCCCTGATGCTAACTCTACGTGGAACACAGGAGCATATCGCCTGTAGTTATTCTTACATATATACACACACACATATATATACATGAAACAAATGTGATTGGTCTTTTTGGAGCCTGGGTGGCTATTTTCTTGGCCTTATTTCACTGAAATAAAGAAACCGTGGAGGGCTGATTCTTGTTTTACCTGCAAGAAGAGAGATACCCACCCCACGGTGGCCAGCCAGGTCTCCTCTGCAGGCATTGGAAAGAAAACTGCTTTAGCAAAAAGACAGCAACACGGAACAGCCACAGGCCTTGCGTGGGGAACAAACTGCCCAAATCTACCAGCCAGACCTGCCCCAGGGATCAAGGAGGCTATGGTGAATACAGCAGTCCTGGGAAGAAGCCCTAAGAGCCTCTGGAAGAGCAGGGTGAGGGGTTTAACTCAGCAAATGGCCATAAAGCCTTTCACCAACTTGCCAGGCCCCAGCTCAGGCTGCTATCTGATACCTGGTCATTTTTCTGCAAATGCTACCAGCGGAAGGACGTACATGTAACAGCAAAGTGCCAAGGAATTTGTTGGGAAAGGCAATGCCTCGTACAGCACTGGAGCTGACCCTGGAACAGTGCTGGCAGCACTTGGAGGATCTGTGGACAGATTAAAGCTTTTCCCAGTAGCATACAGAGAGGCTGGCAGGAGAAAAATTGCTCTGAGACTGAGCGTGGTGCAGAAGGCACCCGCCCCAGCCACCTGTGATGCTCCTCTGAGGGATTCCCTTTCCATGCTGCTTGCTCCAGCAAGGCTACACCTGAGCAGTCCGGAGCAACCACCAGCCTGTGCCCTTGGGCTTATTTCTTATGCCTGTGTACAGGCCATTCCCTGATCCTTTTCAACTCGGAAAATTCCCAAGACTATTCCTGACCTCTTAAGAGAACATTTATGCGCACCTTCATCCTGCAAGTGGTAACCATTAGCTCACTGTTAAAATAACATGTCCCAGTGATGTGCCAAAATAATCTGTTTTCTGGTTCCTAACCCAAGGCAAGGGGGGAAAAAGGAAAAGACGCAGCAGATGGCTGGTTGCTTTTTTCGAAGACGTGGATGACATATTCCTACAGACCAAAAGCAGTTTCATATTCCTGCCTCTCACAAGAAGATGACAGCACTTCTGCCCGAAGACGTCCCCGCCTGATTTTATTTTCATAAACAAACACCGAGAAAAGCACATAAATGACAGGCGCCTTGCTCCTCGTCACTGGGTAGAAAGTAACAGGCATGTTATTAGCAGCCTCATTAAGAAGAAAAGGCCAAGAAGCAATTTTCCTAACGCAAGCCCTCTGCGAGGAGGCTGCTCCCGGGGTCCCCGTTTCATTAATGCCCTCCTCTTGCTCGCCCCACTCAATGATCCAGTTCAGCTGAACCTGGGAAACAGGAGGGAGGCGGACGGGGGAGCGCCGGCGGGGGGCACAGGGCACCCGGCATGTGATCCCGGCCAAACCTTGCGCCGGGGGCTTTGGCCACGGCCGTGTGCTTAAGTGATGCGGGAGCACGTGCAGCCAGAGCGGCTCAGTGCAAATTTACCCATTGCAAAATGTCCTTGAAGCTGCCTGCCTGTGACGGGTAAATGGCAGTGAAGGTCAGTGAAGCTAATTTGATGGTAACGAGCCTGGCTCTGCTCCGCTTCCCAATACAGTGGCCCCGTCCTTAAAAACACCCACAGCTACCCCAAAACCATCTCGCAGGGCGCAGAGAAGTTCCCAGGAGCAAGGCTCCCTTGTTTTCCCTCCGTAATACTGTGCTTACTAAATGCGTTCGCTTTTTATTACAACCACACAAAAAAAAAGCACAACCCAGCTAGGACTGCTAGGAACAGCTTAATTAATAACAATTAGCCGCAGCACAATTGTGATTCAGGTGGCGTTTTGGAGCATGAAGGAGAAACTTGACACTTTTGCTTGTGTGCATGGACATAAGAAATTCCAGGCAAAGTTAATGGAAACTGAGCAGCTGAGCGATGCCAAAATTCAAATGTACTGTAAAATTAGTAAATTATTTCAATGTCACAGGAAGGCGTCGCGCTACTTCCAGGATTATTAGCCCTTGCAGAGTTTTAATAATATTTGGTCAAACACCTCAGGAGCACATCGCTGGGATATTATGAAATGACTGGGATAGTATAAAATATTTTCTTTTTTTTTTTTTTGGGGGGGGGGAAATCCCCATTTACAGCAAAGGGGAGGCGACAGCCTTGAAAAGACCCCTGATGGGGTGAGATGCCAGCAGGTCATGGGGTGTCCGGGGTGGCAGCCCCGTGCTCCCCAAAGCCACCCACTCTTGGCCTGGTGGCGGTCCCCTCCTTGTTGAGGAGAAGGGGAAGGACACTTTCTGAAATTGCAGTTGTCTAAAGCGGTCGAAAGACCTGCCAGTCATGGCGGGTTTATTGGCCACGCTCCCCACAAGGGGGGCTGCATCTGAGTGCCTCCGCCTTAATTAGTGTCACTACAGTCAGATGCAATTTATGTTTAAATATACATGGGGAATATGAAGACAGTCCCAGCGACTACAAGAGGAAAAAGGTGGAGGCTTCAAAGCTTTTTGCTGGAGAACAAGGGAAATTCTTAGCTGGAGAATGAGCGGACGCTGCCATTAACAGAGTATTTCCTGGCTCCCGGAGGGACAGCAATGACTGGCTTCATCTTATTAAAAATAAACAAACAAAAGAAGGATAAAGTGACCCTACAGGATCAAGTTCTGAAAGCATGAAAAAGCACAGAAACATGCATTCAGTTTGCATATTAAATGCGAGCACACAAAGGGCATTTGTGCAAGGCACGCTAGGCAGCTCCACGTACGGTCGTGAAACTCAGTGTGAAAACTGCACACACATGCTTAGACTGGTTTTCACAAGGCTTCTCATAGCTTTGCATGCAGCCATCGCCTTGATCTCGGGAAATAAATGTCCTGTACAGACCAGTAAAGTACACGTATTTTCTGGCAAAAGAGGACATACCGTATCCATCTTTCAGGCAGAGGGAATTCCAGATGGCAATGCCTGGCCAGGAGGGAATATGTTTGGAGGTTGTTGTGATACAGGTACGATACAACCAGAAAACCAAGTGCTTCAGGCTCCTTATCAACAGTAAAAATGGCATTTTCTAAAGTAGGTAGACTGACAACATGTAGGCTAAAACTGGAAATGAAGGAGGGCGGCCCCTGCCCCAAAGCTGTGCAACAAATCCTACCTCAGCAGAGCACTGCCTCCCAGGATAAAGTTATCATATGCTCAGTAGCATACGCTTTCCTTATATTTTAAAAAATCTAAGCCATATTGTTGTAAATATGTGTCTCAATGCATGAAAACTGTTCCAGGGCTTCTGCCAGAGCCTGCAGACAGATATGCCAAAAATATGTCTCCCAGCAGCATGAATCCATCCTACTTGTCCCCAGCGTCACCATCCTGAGAGCACACAGCTGGCCCGACACCACTGGCACTACCTAAGGCTCAGCAGCCAAGGAAATAAGAGAACACCATGTCATGAACTTACCAGCTTATCTCTGCTCCTCCTTTTGTCACATGCAGCCAGAGCATGGCACTAGATTTTTATTTTCTGTTAGGTCTTTGCAAGACCCCTCATTTTGCTGTGACAAATTCCCATCAAACTTAAGTTTGACAAAATATATCATCAAGAGAACTGGTTGGGCATCAGTCTCCTTCCCACTGGTAGTGCCGGACAAGAAAAAAATAGCATTCGATTAACTGCTTTGGATCCTCTTTTTTACCTACATCAGGCTGAAAGGTCTGTGGCTCTCCACACCCAAGGAAAGGAGACATTAGAAGAAAAATATGCCTTACAGATCATTGGGACTTAGAGAAAACTTAAGAAAACTTCTCAGGCACCCCTCAAACTCAAACCAAGGCCTTCTGTGAACATACTACTCGCATATCTGTAGCCATTAGTGCAGGTAATATTCCTGCTTAAGAAAAGCATCACTTTTGGTTTACCTGCCTCACTTGTCCTCAAACATGTTCCTTCCCCAGGAAGGTACGGTTGGGCTTGAACCCGAAACTAATTGCCCCTTTAGATTTGGTTCTTAATGCCACAAACCTAAGTTCCAAATCGGGGTTAATACATGCTCAGTGTTAGCCTGATGTGCTTCTTTTCAACAGAAATTATAGCTGTTTGTCATTTAAAATATGGTGCTCCTACTTCTCCTGAAAGGTTGCAGAAATAACCCAATACAGACACCACCACCCTCTGCAAATTTGCCATTGGGGAACTACAGGCACTTCCTGAAATTACTACCCTTGTCTCTAAAGGAAGGGAGGCGAATCTCTTCTACTAGGCTTGGAGATAGTGGGAAACACCACCCAGAAAGATATAGGGCCCAGCAAGCCCCCCTGAGAGTGGCACCCCAGGCCGGGGTGCAGAGGATGGACCCGGCTCACCTGGTAACGGGATACTCATCCCCTGCTTCAGCAGAAAACACCTCCCGAAGTCAGACATGTATTGCGCTAAATCCTTCCTCTCCCTCTCCCCTTTGCTCTCGCTGGAGCTACATGATTAATATCACATCAAATTTGTCTTTGTACAATATCCCACCGATCTTTCTTTGTGTAATGTTCGCTTTACATCAGGTGACAGTTTTAGTGATTCCTCCTTTATTTGCATGTCCCCTTGAAGAAGCTTCATTTCTCCTTCTAATCAAGTCATTAATTTTCACAAAAATTGTTCCCACCCCGAGATGGCTGGATTCTAATTTGTCTCTGTCACACAAATGACAAGTAGCACCTCATTGCCATGCTGTGTTGTTCCTCCACATACCTGTATTTGAGTAGGAAAAGCACCAAGATTATTTTTCCACAGCCATAACTGCTTTTCTCAGTGGCAGTTTGATTCTATCATGATCCTTCCTTCAGGTACTTTGTAGTAATATTATACAGCTGCTTGCTTTTTATTTCAAAGCAGATCTTGTTCATGATATTTTTGTAATGGGAAAAGTGGAAACGATGGTGCCAAAATGACTTTTCCTTTTTATCTTCTCTGCATTCTGTTTAACAACAGTGCTGCCCACCTGGGATGACAGCACATACCCCCCTGCTGTCAGATTGATGCATCTTTCCAAAACCGCTTCCCCTTCCATGGTGTTCAGCACATGGATTTTCACATGCTTTGGTCACAAACACAGCCCTGTAACAAAAGCTAAATGCATCACAGCAAGACAGAGTTTATGCAATCTGAAATCCCACCTGGGCAGCTCCTCCCCTTCCTAGCCTTCTTCCAATTACATCCCTTGCTCCTCCTATACTTCTTTTTGGATCCAAAACTGTCCTCCTCAATTCTGGCCACCAGTCAGGAGAATTGTGAAATGCTTTCACAAAAGCTATGGTGAAGTGTGGCTATAAAGGACAACAGAGAGCTGTACGGTTTGCAATTCATTTCCTTTGGCACCTGCTTTTTGTTATCAAAACAGCAAAACTACTAACTACATCTCTGATCTACTACAGCACTTACACATCTCAGTCTTGAACGTATGAGGAATACGCGGCAGAGAAATCAAAAGACAAAGTCAGAGTCGGCAGGCTCCTGTGCCTGTGTCGTGGCCGCTGGACCATCCTTACTCTCCTCCTGTCCAAGAAACTTGCTTCCGACAAACCACGCTCTGCCACCACCGAGCCTGCCCGACTACGGACGCGAGCTTTTCCAAGGGAAAGATCTTACTCACAGCGTATCTGTGATTTTCTTCTGCCATTTATAGGAAGGCAGTAACTTGATCAACAAAACTGACCTCTCAGATTTTAAGAACACTGATCAAATTCTTTCTTATCTTACTGCTCTTCTCCCTGTGGAAATGTGCTTGAGCCCCAGAACCACCCCCAAAATCATATTGTGAAAAGGCTGTGGCTGCAACTCCTCCACTAGCTATTCCCAGCACACAGGATAATAGACATCAACAAATTCCAGTCCAATATCATTGAATAAATCAAATCTTTCTCCTAAAGACAGATTACTTCTGCTTCATTAAAGCATCAGGGTTGTATGCACACCCTCGAGGACTGCCCTGCCTTTTTGCTTTCCTTTCTGTTGTTGCGCTTACCATACCGCCTTGTGGAGAACACCACCGAAAGCGATGGGAAAAGAAAAGTGGAATTATTCACAGAGGATCTGAAGACTTTGCAAAGTGGGTTTTTTTTGTTGTCAGCTCAGCAGATAATTTCCACTGATGGGTCTGGATTACCTGGTTATATATTCACACAGTGCCCAGGGTTCACGCTGTTGCTACGTGGTAATACTGAGCAGAGCACTCCGGGGGGGGGAATTATTCACCAGAGCAATCCCCTGGTCCTTGCCCTCAAGGTTTTTCATAGCAATGCCTCTCCTTCCTTATCCAGCCGGCCTTCTCCCTTATCGCCTCTCCTTCTGCCCCTCCTCTCCCAATGATGCCCCAGCGCCGGGTTCATCTGCATCCTCCGCACAGCCCTCACCTGCGAGGCCACCCTGTTTGTTCGTACATCTCCTAAAAGCCCTCATCTCCTCTCACACGGAGCCAAATCCACTTAAGCGAGGTAAGAGAAACCTGTTAAACAGCAACAGACCCAACACACCTAAACAACGCAGCGCCGTCGGGGGGACCACTGCCAACAACCCCGCTCCTTGGAAGGGGAATTCAAATTTTAGTGCTGGGGCTAATTTTAGCGCTGGCAGGAGCAAGCTCCAAGGCACCAATTCAGCAAATTACAGAAGCACACATTCAATTGCAAGTGTTCAAGACTCAGTTAATAGGAGTGAACTGTGACTGAACGGATTGATTTTGTGCAAGACCATCTCCCTCCCTCTCCCGCTCTTATAGGCTGTTATTACGTTGTGTGCAAACATTGGTCACATTTTTCCAACCTTGTAATTGCACAAATCAATGAAATTCTCAACCATAAAAAGGCAAAGTAGCAGAGGGTTTCCTAACGTGTTTCATCATGGCTGAAGAAATCAGAGAAGATCAAATGAATAATTGTATTTGAGTAACATTTCAAACCCCAACTTCAGGAAAGAATTTATTTATTTTTTAAATGCAGAATTAAGCAGCCAACAAAGGCTGTGGTTTGCATTTCTACTGTGAATCCTCCAAACGCATTTCAGTGTTTGAGCCAAGATACAATACAATAGATGTAAAGCATGTGCACAGGGGGAAAGCACGTGTACTTTTTAATCATCCTGAAATAAAACTTCTACAAGTGACAGCTTGCAGACCAGCAGAAAAGAACCTGTTTCCAGATCTGGAGGTAATACCGTTATTTGTAAGGGTTCAGTCAGTCTTGGAAAAAATAAAAGTGTGAACTTCAGAAAATCTCTTTTTTCCCAGCTGGGAGAAGTTGTTACAATTCTTATAAAGTCCTGTAACAAATAATGGGGAACAATACCGAGCAACAGTACTCGGCAAAAATTCAGATTCATTTTGTATGATGGATTTATCTTGTTGGTCCCCAGACTAAAAACTTTTCATTCAGTTCTAATTTACTCAGCCAGGCTCCTGATTTTATAGACACGCAGCAAACTCGACACAGATGAATCACCTTGCAAAGAGCAGACCTGGAGTACAGGCAGACATTAAGCTTTTGCTCTGGTGTAAAAGCAGAGAGGAAGAGAGATTTCCATGTTTTGCAGGCTGTTGCATTTAATAAAAAAGCAGCTTAATTGAAAACTCAAACATTTTCTTTCTTTTCCATCACATTATTGTTATTGCTAGATCAGTTGATTCTGAAAGAGTCTATAGCTCAGGGGAAAGCACCTCGGGTAACACTTTCATTCATTTTAGGTGTATTCTGGGTTAACAATGTCTGCTGATTATATTTTGCCTTCAGTCTTCAGGTATCTGACTACAGATTACTGCGACCTTATGTTGTGTGTCAATGCAGAATCGCTGTCTGACCGGGGATGCACGTCAGAAGACAGAATCTCACCTGGGACCAAATTTTGTGCTGAATTCAAGCTCTCCCCAGATAGCTCACACTTGTCCCCCGACTGCCCAGATCCACCTCTGCTCCTGAAGCAACCTCAGAGAAACACCAATTTCAAGTGCCCTGAATTCAAGAGGTCTCAAAAAAACTAGAGGAGAGAGAAAGCTACTGCAAAGGGGAGACTCTCAGATCCAAAATCATCAACTGGAAAAGAGTTCAGCCGGACAGACATGGGATTCTCAACACCAAATAATCGAAGATGTGGGATCTGCCAAACTAAGGAGAAAGATAAAAGCCAGTGGAATACCCGATAAGAAAGCAAGCAAGAAGGCAACATGGCTTTAAGATCGGGAAGGTGCAAGATACCACCATGTCTTAAATAAAAGCATTTTCATTACTGGTTTTAAAGGCTTTTATTCAGTGGCCTGGCAATCAGTAAGAGCAACAGGGTTTCTTTTCTTATTTTAAACACCATCAGCTAAATTAACCTCCCGGTAAGAATCCACACCTCATTTTAAAACTTCCAAGCCCTTCTTTGGGTACTTAAGGAGCAGTCAGGCATTTAATCACTGCCTGGATTTCAGGTAGTGCAAAGAGCTGCATCCCATAAATTGAAGCATGGTTTATCGGAAAATACATTTGACAGAAAGCAGGCCAAAATATGGATTTTTTTTTTAGGTCCTATAATTAAAATATCTGATTCAGAATGTCAGACCTTAAAGAGTTATACAGGTACAAGCATTTTCCAAACATGATGGAAAATCTTACTGAAAGGAAAGAGACCTTTGAGAGAATTTGGGGGTCAACCCTTTCCTGAAATTAAAAAAAAAACCAAACCCTAAAAAATTTCGTCTTACTGCCTTTTAGGGAGGAGACAGAATTAGGTAAATGCCTGAAAATGTTCCATTTGCTAAAATTAGTGAAAAAAAAAAGAAAAAAATCCAAAATGTATCACTCAAAAAATCCTCCCCGATTAAAATAAATAGCAACGCGCGTTCAGGTCTGTAAGACATTTCTTGGGGATTACTTATTATATTTTGTGTTATGTGAATTCCCTGCTGCACATCACATGCATAGCATTGTCACAACCATCAGATAAGTAGGATCCCTTCTATCTTATTTTTACTTCAGTTTGTTTGGCGAGTGGATGGAATAAGCAGTTTTTCCTCCGCAGAGGATAATAATAGGAAGAATAAAAAAATTTTCATCTTTGCTTGTGTCTGCATTTATGGTTTTTTACTTGCTTCTGGGATCCCACAGCAGTAACATACCCTCGGATTAAGTTGCAAGCCCTTTGTTGTTAGCCGTGATTGATTTTTAACTCCACCACCTTCAAAATTCCCACGCCCTAAAGCCGCTGTTTTCTTCTCTTCCTCAGTAGAAGATGTCTGGGGGAGAAAAGAAGGACAGGGCTGGACTGAGATTGATCATCCTCCCAGTGGCATTTGAAGATTCAAGCTGTGCCTTATCGCCAGGCGCAGCAGGGAGGATGCCGTGGCGGCAGCTTTGCAGACATCGGTGGGGGCTACCTGTTCAACTATCGAGTTTCCAAGGGTTTTAACTGGCTTCTCAGCACCACTTATTAGCAGAACAGGTATCCTCCACTGCAGTTCCTCTGGAGTCAAACAGAACCATCGTCTCAAAGAGAGATGTAACAGCACCTGCCGACTTTCACCTGTTTAGGAGGGGATATGATAAGGAAAAGAAGAGGCAATTGTGACTGCTTTATTCCTCAAAGTTACCAAAATGATTTGGGGACACTGATGACGCTAGGATGATTATTTTTTTTAGGCTTTAGAGGCGGACTGGATACTTAATATGCTCAAATAAGGTAGTAGGTTTTTCTAAGACTTGTTCCCAACTGAAAATGCGCACTCTTGTCTATGTTTTCAATTAAGGGAGAAAAGATCTTTAACACTTAGTACTTGTTGCCTGAAGTCACCAGGAATGGAGCAATGCCTAAAGCCAACCACGCTGAAGTGTTTTATTGAATGGGGTCATATACCTTTGATCACAAGTCATTCAGAGATAAGCTTCTCTAACCAGATAATGCTGAGCGTCTAAGGGCTGACAGACTGAGAACAAGACGAATATAGTGCATAAGAACTTTCTACTATCAATTTGCTTCAGATTATTTCCTAGTAAATCGCAGGTCATCCCATAACTTCATTAAGCAAGAGGCTCTATCTAGCTGGAATGGATCCATACTAAACTGCCAGATTCAGGGTTTCAACACTAGTTTTGAATGAACTGCACATCTTCCAAACCTGATAGTTTAAAACAAACTGCTCCAGTACTGTTTATAGTCAAGGATATAGTTTACAGTCAGCAACAATAATTCTATAGCCTCCAAGTAAGAGACACGAGGAAATATCATCTCAGTCATCTCTGTATCAAGGACAGAAGTCAATTTGCTCTGGAACAGCACGTATTTTCATTTTGTGAACGTAACAAAGGTGAGTACCCTTGAACCACCGCGAGCAGAGTCTTTCCATTTTGAAATTTAGATTCAGACAAAAACTGAAGTGCAATATTGCTGAATGATCCTAAAGTTCGAGCATACTTTTATAAGAGTATGAATAAAGAGTAAGCCAGTACACCTTAGTGAAATGAAGGAGACAGAGGCATTCAGCACTAAGGTTAAAGGAGCTATTTGGGCAGACACAGAAGTACAGAGAAAGCAGTGCAACAAGCAAAACCAGGGAATTTTGCAGCAAAATAACTCTCAGGAAACTTTTCATCACAGAATCAGAAGAGTGGGTCTAGAAGAGGCCACAGGAGGTCACAGAGCCCTTCCCTCTGCCCAGCCACATAATCCTCCCTAATATAATTTAAAATTCTCTATGTACTCTCACATGCTTATGAAGACCAAGATGACTCTGGATATAGATCATTATATGGCCATATGACTACCTGAGGCCAGAGTCAACTCTTGAAGTGAACCTATAGGCCAATGTGTCTCTGCTACAATCCTGCCACCTTCAATTCCCATTCGCTTCCCACCTTCAGTCCCCTATTTACTTGTGGCTGTCCTAACTGCTATGCTGCAAGATCTTGAGAACTGCACATTATTTATTCAGCACCTGTAACAGCTATTCCCTCAATCAGTTTTTTAACATACCGTAGCATATGACAGTAAGAGGAATGGTAACCAAACTTCCTTCTATAAATGTGAAGGAGAACACAGTGCTTGTTCTTTCCTACCCCATCTACGCGGCTTTTCCACAGCTGACTTTTTACCAGTGCGAAAGGAACTTTCTCCTGCTCCTCCGATCACTGGATTTTGTAAAGGTGACTCATTACTGCAGATCATACGCAGCAAAGGACAAAAGGTGTCACACGCTTTGCACTCACGGTGCGTGTCAACACCCCTCACCTCTTTGCAGCGATCCCAAAGGAATGCGCAGCATGGCATTATCTACTACAGGGTCAAGACCAGCTCCTCGCTTGAGGTTGCTAACAGCAGCAGACCCGCAGCTGGCTGTGTACCCAGTCCTACACGGCCAGACACAGCCCTCTGTTCCGATGGCTCTGGGGTCCATCAGGATGTGCAAGGACAGTTTTGTGGTCCAAAAGAACACAGAAGAAAACTGTTCTTTCCTTCCTATATCAAATTAGTTTAGTATTTGTTGATAGCTTCAGAACCACACTACATAAAATCCTTATCTGCCGTTCAGTGACAGTCCATCCATGGTTTACCCAGAGGGGGTTCACCCTCCGCAACAGCTCATTTGATTCTTTCTTTTCCACCCACTTAAAACCAGAAAACTTAATCCCAGGTTAGTAACACTTAGGTGAAAGTAGGGATCACCAAGATGTCTCAGCATAGCTGCACTTGCCTCCCAGTGCAACCTGGTGCAACATGGTCACAGCTAATACCTTAAATTCTTTCATGCCAGGCCAGGACTTCTCCAGGCTGGAGCCTCTTTGGAGAGTAAGAGGTGTGGGGAATCTCACAGCTGATGTTCACTGGTATTTACCCAAACCACCTCTATTTATCATTCACTGAAATAAAGAAAAACAACCCAAATCATCTCCATTTATTAGTCAGTGAGCTAGAAGAAAACAAACACACAACAAAAATGAGTGATGGGCTACATCCAAGCAAATAACTTGGAGACGAAGAATGCAAAGGAGAATGCTGGGAGAGCCTCTGGGAAGCCAGCCTCCCACCTGCAGTGCATCCATAAACACAGAGGATGAAGGCTGTGCTCTGGCTGATGCAAACACAAGCGGCCAGGCCTTCCCACGTGCGTGGCAGCAGGTGGAGAGGGGGAACAGCACGGCCGAGAGCGCAGAAAGGTGTCTGAAGTCTTTCCCAGATAGCCAGGCAGATAAAAGACGACAACTACAAAGTACGCAGCCTGAACAGTGAAGGTTAAATATGGGCTCCCACTGCCATTATTTATCCCCTGAAACAGCTGGGAAACTTCCGAAGTAGTTAATATATCACAGGAGCAGAGGAAGCAAGACCGACTGTATAAACACACCTCGGGGCCTGCTACTGTTCCCATTAACCGCCTGTCTCCAAAAAGGTCTGCTATTAGACAGCCTCCTGCTGCAGCTGCTCTGATTGAACACTGCAGGTAGGGCTGGGAATTAGAGTGAAACACATCTCTGAAGATGACTCACAAGAGGTTTTTTGGGGAAACAACATTTACATGGCAATTTTAGGAAGGGCTGAGGCCACTCACATGCTCAAGCCCCCATTCTCTGCCTGTCCCCCTGCAAAGCTGCCTCCGCCACATCAGCTCTCGTGTAGGGAGAGACGCAGAAGAAGATACACTTGTGCATTAAATAGAGGAAAAAAATGCCAGCCTATTCTAGTAAGGTTCAAGCTGGAAAAGGCAACATGGATGAAATCAAATGGAAAGGACCTCATTCAAGTTCGCACAGAATGCAAGTGAACCCTGAAAAATTACCAGGGGCTGATCTCCTGGGGGCCAGAATATGTCAGGGAGAAACATGCTGAGGCTAGAAGTCTATTTAAAAAGTCTTATGGGTGCAAGAAACTGAAACACATGAAATACCTTTTCTTGGTGTTACCATCGCTCTGCCTACAACAAAAGGACAGCGAAGCTGCAGAGCAGTTCTCAGTTCTACTTTGCAGGAAACAAGGGGTAACACGCCTGCATGTTGGAGCTGTGAACTCAAAAGCAGCCAAGGCGAAATAGCGAGTTTTATGTCCCTTGAGGAGGAAACCTGGTAAGATTATTGAAAACTGTCTATTTTACTTCATACCATATCCCACAGTAGGCATCTAGTGTCAGCAAAAATGCCCGTCCCAATCTCACTTTTATTTTTTTGCACCCCAAGTACCATCATCTTTCTGTTGAGTACTTTGAGAAGTGAGTCCATAAGCACACCTGACCAAAGCTCTTTATAGAGACAAAATGCATAGTGGTAACATATTTAAGAGAAGTACAAGCAAACTGGATGACACCTGGAGATGCCAGGGCTGTACGCATGTCCAGCCCCTTGCCCCTGGCAGGTCCCAAGCGGTACAAACCACACAGCCTTAAGCCAGCGAGTCTGTATCCACACCAGCCCTCTTGAGGGCAATGGGCTATTTAACTTGCCCAGAAGAAATGCCTGAAGCAATTCAAGCTAAAAGGAAAATAGCATGGCAAGCTTCAAAGCACCTGAACCAAGCAGAAACCCTCCTGCAACCTTAACCATCATTGTCACTGTTATTTTCAGGAACAAAATGTAATGCAAATGGTAATACAACACATCACAATTAGGGTACGTCAGGCAGATGCCTTTGAAATGAAGGAATGGTGATAATTACGGTGTATAAGCAAAAAATTTAGTTTTACTGTTCAGAAATCTTCTTCCCTTTTATATGGGGGGAATGTAGCATCTGCTACTAATATAATGCACCAATAATTGAGGCATATAGTGTATACTCACAGGAACCATAAGGCTGTTTTATTTATTCTTGGCCAACTGCAAAGATAAACAGATTTCACCGAAAGCAGTACATATGGAATCCTATCTTCATGGAGAGCCTATATATTTCTGCAGGGAGGTAAGTACTGAAACACAATAGAGTCTCAGTTGTGAATGCTAATGGAACTGGCAGAAAATGAGGCAATACCATCAAGTTTGACCTTGAATCCTCCCCTCTGGATGGACGAGTGGCATCCAGGTTAGCTGAGTACCTGTGGAGGGAATCGTTTTAAGACCTCTTAGGAGTCAAAGCTCACTGAAACAAAAATCAAGCTGCAAAGTTCAAAACTACCTCAGCTGCTTGTTAGAAACACTAGCAGAGGGGTCTAGATTAAAGGTAAATAAGCAATGAGAGAATACAACTCCCATTCCCTACCACAATACCTTGTGTGCAAACAACGTGTTCGTACACTGCTTGATGGTTACTACAGATGAGTCAGGAGAAGAAAAAAAAAAACCACCACCAAAAAACCCACAACACAAAAAAGATATTAAAACCAACATGCACGCACACAAATAAATCCAGGTTCACAAAGCCTGGCAGGTGGTCACTACCACAGATGACTAGCTAGCACTCATATCCACGAATTTATCTTGCACACAGGTGTTTCATTTTGGATTTGATAGCCAGCCAAGAGCAGGCATATTTTGGGGGGATCCCTCACAGTTGTTGTGTGGAGAGACTGGAAAGGGAGAGCTCTCCATGCCAACCTGTACTCATTACAATAATCCTCCTTCTTAATGACTTTAGTGTTGCAGCCAGATCTCTCACTTTGCTCTCTTGCAATGTGATTATAAACAACTCAGTCTGCCAAGGTGCACAGATCATTCAGACAATAATCCTAACACAGTATTTGCTCCTTCTCCATTCTGTGCTAAGTTAAATGCTGAGGTCTTCATCCTTTCAGAAGAGCTGAAGATGATGACAGGAACTCCAGCAGGCCCAGCCTTTTGATTAACTGCAGCATGTAACATGTAGCTTCTGGTGCAGTTGTAATTAGAGAGGGAAATGATGACTTTGCATAGGAAGATGCTAGATAAAAAAGTCCTAAAAACCACATTTCCATTGACTTCATGAAAGAGCTGTTTGGCTTTGCACAATCTCAAACCCCTCTGAGTGCAGTGAATGGAAATTTGTGGTAGAAGCTTTCCAAGTACACACAGGAGAATATCCATCTCTCTTCCCACTGTTGTAAGCAAAAGATATATATCAGCTTCTGCTTATGAATAAGTACATATTACAAGCAAGGCGTTTTTAAAAACACCTAACCTAGTAACTCAGCTTCTGTCACGAACTAGCTGAATGAGAAGCAAATCATGTCTCCAAAAAAATGCTCATCGGCTACATTAGAACAATCTCAAAATTATTTTAATAACATATGGTGACTCTTAAGAAACTTTACCATGGTTACCAAGGACTGTGCCTGAAGTGAGAAGCGGTCTTTTTTAAATCCCATGTTGCTCAGGCTACGTATAGCCCGACCTAATCGGCCTTTACTCCCCTACAGGTTTCCGATGCAGTCATCCTGTATCTCTGAGCAAAAAAGAGGAAAGTCCACCTGAATTCAGGGAGGGTCAGGAGACAAACACATACCCTGTTTAAGCCATTTCTGTTCCCAACATCTTCCAGCGGTGAAGATCCCACAGTCTCTCCAGCTAATCTATTGCAATGCTTCACCATCCTCAGCATTAGAAAGATTTCCCCTAATACCTAACTTCTGTCGCTCTTGCTATTTAAGACCGTATCCAATATCCTTCTTCAGTGCACCCTTTTATACACATAACACTAGTCACCTCCTTCCACCCTAGGTCTCTTCTACACCAAACTTTTCCTCTTTCTTCCCCCCTTTTTCTTTTTTCCACTCTGCCCAACACCGGGTGCAACATTACACCCAACAGCTGACTTCACATCCCCACAAGAAATAATCTGTTTATAACACCGAATACAATGCTAGCTTTCTTTACAGGAGCTCTGACCAGCTTTCAGCTTACGATCCTCAATAACATCCACATTCATAATGGCTGCTACAGGAAAATCCTTTCCTTTTGCATCCATTCCAACACAACACGCTAGATGTTTTACAGCAAAGGTCCTGCCACTCACAGCATTAGGCTCCAGTTCTGAAATTCACTCTATGTAATGGCTTTTAGATCTGAATACACTTGCAGTAGCAGCACCTGAACGAACCACTTTGTTCGTAAATACAAGATAAAGAGTTTACCGGGCGAGTCCCCCAGGTAAGGGCTTCAAAAAATGAGTTTGAGCTACCCAGTTTAGAGATGATGCATTTGTTTCCTCCACAGCCTCACCTAAAAGTCACCAAGCTCCCCCTTGCCCACCAGCTGACAGGCTCCCGGTACCAGCGAGGGAAGAGAAAGCGGAGAGCAGCAGCATGGCTGCGGGGGCTCGGCGAGACGCGGCTGCCATCACTCGCAGCCGACGGCCTCCTCTCTCCTCTGCACTGCTCTTGCCTCAGCTCCATCCCTCTATCCCCCGACCAGCAGGTCTTATCTGATTTACTGATCTGTTACCCATTTATATTAGGAGCTTCTTCAGAACAAAATTGAAGCCTGTGTCTCCATGAAAGGCTATAAAGAAACCCACACACATTCAAGAATCATTACAGGGTGATATTTTACTCTGTTAGCCCATTAAACAACAGATGAAATACCAGGCTACTGAAATCACAGCAGCGGTGTGGTTTCTAAGACACAGCCCTTAAAAGACCACATAACTTTTATTCTCAGGATTCTCAGAAACTATATATATTTTTTTTTATACTCCAGAAGCCATCATCTGCAGAAGAGATTTTATCTTATCGCTTGGCAATGGCAAATCTATTTTCAGTAAATAATGGCTGTTCAGAGGCTACTAGTATCACTCACTACTGCTTGCAAACGCTGGCATTACAACTGTAATTTCTTCCGAGTGGAAGGATGAATTACGTTTAGATTAATAACTGAGACTCCAAAAAACTTTGAAATGTATTTACCAGGCATTAGTTCCAAACCGGGTTTGCAGCTTGGATTTGTTCTCCATTCCCTGGACTTGTGCATCGAGGTCTGTCTATGCTGAGTAAGTGCTTCACACTGAAGTAGAAATAATTTAATGCAGCCTAATTGTTTCATGGAAGCATCTTTAAAATGATGCAAAGGGTTTTTTTTTCCCCAGAAGTCCCTGTAAAATAGCTCAAGATAAATCGCACTGCTCTTGTCAACGCAGACCAGGCAGGCCCCACTCTCTTCAGTACCAGTCTCTCTTCCATCGCCGCGACTGCATGGTTTTGCGAGCTCCTGAGCCCGTGGTGCACTACGCTCATACACCTTGTTGTGCCCCTCAGCACGGGGTGGGGGGGGGGCATTTTGAACAGCTTAGGGGCACCCACAGAAAACACAGAATTTGTGTAGCCTGTGAAAATAAAGAGCAATTTTGCCTGGAAGCAGCCCCAGGTCTCAAAGTTAACTGAATCTCCCTCTGCAGCCCCCAGTAAATGCAGAGCTTTCAAGAAGCTGTATAGCTCTGCCATGCTTGAAAGTCACCCTAACCAAGCAAGCTTGGAAACTGGAAATATCTCCCATGAGGGCAGGACCAGTTATAGTCACAGTCAATCCAAACCATAAACATATCATGTTCTTCACCAAATTCCTGCCAGATGTCCTGATGCTTCAGAGAAGCTTTTAAACTGCTGGTTTTACATCCCGAACAAGGTACCTCCCAGGAATCCTTAAATACCTTCAGCAAGAATTTATTTAAAGAAGTTTTTATACAAGCGACCTTTCTGTATTTCCTCTCTCCCTGCCTCCTGGAAACTTTTGCCTGCTCAGATACGTTACAACAGTTATGTTTCGTGACTGACAATTATCTCATAATGAAAAACAAGTCACAATTAATAAAGCTCAAAACTAATACCTGCTAAACTCGTTTAATGATTTAATGAAGTAGGTAAGTGTCTTATGAAAAGATTTTAAAAGCAAGGGACTCAATTTCCAATTAGAGCCAACAATCATTCAAGAGCCTGCAGGCTCCCAAGGTAAGAGATGGGGAAGAAAGGAAGAGGGGGAGAAAAAAAGAAAAGAAAAAAAAACAAACACCACAAAAAGATTTTTCCATTGTTTTTCCTTAGATACTTCTGAAAGGATAGACTGTCCTCTATGCTATTGATGCTGAACCAGCCTCTCCAGGTGGGACAGCATCATCCATCGATTTTAAGAGCTCGACAGGAACACACAGCGTATTGCCAGGGCTCGCAGCACTCCTGGTTCCTCACACATACTTTGTGACATCTCAAACGGGGACATCCGAACCAAGCTCTCGCAGTAAGCACGGCTCGGTAACGATACAGCACGTTTCTGAAACGCAGTGAGTGCGTTAGATGGAAATAAAACCAGAAACCAAAAAAGCGCTGTGCCTCCGTTCCGGCAAGGGAACCGTACCGGCATCGGTAGGAGGCGAGCCCTGCTCTGGCAGCAGGGAGGTGACCGCAACGAGCGGCTTCGGCATACGGCCAGGCCCCCATTCGGAACAACACGCACTGATCTGCTCCCAGCGCAGACACCGGCGTCCGTCCAAGCCCGTGCCCGCACGTAGGATGCCATTCTCGCTGCCAGGCTGCAAACGGAGATGGCGCTGGGTGGAGGACAGGTTCACATACACCAACGGGACCAAACGGCATTGACCCATAAACTATTAACCCTGACGGCAGGTGCTGTGACAAGCAGATATTGATTTTGCAGGAGCAAGAAGCACCGTGCTAGCAAGTTGAAGCCAATTACTAGATCGCACATAACTCCACAGACAACGCAAGTTCAATTCACAATTGTAAATTTGATTCTTGAACGATGATACACCTTTAAATGTTTTTACACTCAACCAGCTCTGCTAATAAGCCCAAAAACTAATTTAATGTTGTGCTATTCATTAATCACTATTATGGAAGAGAAACACTGAATACAGGGGGCACCCTACAGAGGAGTTTTCACGGTGTTAGACTTTTACCATGAAGTATGCCACACCACCCCAAGCATCAAAAAAATCCATAATCATTTCTGAAAAAAAAGCAGGACTGAAGGAAAACACCAAACAGCAGGCTTTCAAACAGGCAAGAAAAATGATAAGTTAGAGAGAGCATTTCCTCCATCATCAAAATATCCAGGTTTTACAAAAAATTACATCAGACCCCGGTTTGGTTTATATGGCACTTACAATTTTGGGGAAGAAAATCTCAGCAACGTCAACGGGCTTTGCTAGAAGCTGACAACTGCAGGCAACGAAGCGGAGGGGAGACAGGGAGCTTGAAGCCAATAGATATGGATAAGTCAGATCCAGCTCAGCACGAAGATTTCATACAGAATGGAGGCATTTTCCTTTTACAATCTATTACACCTACAAGCACACTCTATCTGGGTTACCCCTTTTTCCATCGGTAGTATTAACCCTGGTATTTTTGTACTTATTTTCCCCTAAAAAACTGGTGACTCCGTAGTTCTAATAATGAGATTTTAACATCTAATTTCTAGACCTGTTAGGTGGCACCTCTCTTTGTTGTCTTCAGCTCTAGCGAGAGTGACAGTTTCCAGCCAGGCTCCAGAAAGCTAACCTAAGGCTGTGCACCCATGGGACTCCCCTGTGACTTCAGAGCAGCTAAGTAGCTAAATCCCTCTTAGTTATCCATGAAACTCTCAACTGCCAGTAGTTTTTAAGGCACAAAATCCCGCGGTTCAAGCCCAGGAAACATAAATCTAAGTCCAGGAGGATCTACAGATGAATTGTAGGATTTTACAATGGGTAAAACAATGAACACACATAAATTTGCAAAGAACTGGATCAAATCTCACCTTCCATTCTGAATATGCTCACAAACATCTCTGTGTTTGCAGCTTATTGTCAGGCTGATGCTCCCGTTAGCCGTGACTTGCACAGATGTTCCCACCCACGCTCTGAACGCAGCACCTGGACTGCACCAGGAGGTAACAGCTCACTCGGGGGACAGGGACAGGTAGGACAGAGGGATACACCACACAGGCAGGAACATCTGCAGGGTTGTTAACACTCGTTTCTCCTCTCCTTATGATTTTCAGCAGTGATACCCTACGTTGTGTTATCTCCCCCACGCTACAGGGACAAACACACACAGGCAAGCAGCTCACAGCAAACGCTCCACAGAGCAGTTCTCAATTGGGATCGTGCTCTTCATTTGCCTTACGTCCAGACGAGCTCTCTGCCCATCGGAGTATAATATTTATTATCCATCTGTATTATATATCTCATAAAATGAAAAATCATTCGGCACTCCTTCATTTCGAGGCTGCTAAAGGTCACCCTGCCTTGAGGGCTGAGGAAATCCTGGAAAGTGAAATAGAAATGGCACATGCAGTACAAGGCGCTCCCTGTCCCCTCCAGCCTACTCCCATCCACCTTCTCTCTCAAAAAAAGAAAAAAAAAAGATTTGAAAAGTTCACAACTCTGCCTCGTGACGAATATTGGGACTCCAAGCCCAGAAAAAGAGCAGGCTAGCTGCCTCGGCTCCTGCAGTTATTACCAAGCTTCTTACAGATCTGAGGGTATCAACTGGCGATTGAACCGTGCTGTAAATTGCCGAAACTCTATTTACTTCGATGGCTTACGCCTGGCTCAATGGTGATTCACACCAGCTCCCATCTTGCCAAGCCACACAGGATTTGTATTTTATTTTTACTAGACCTACAGGAGTTTCACATACTTAAAAATAAAAACGTTCCCATGATTTTGGCCAGTGCCATGTATGTTCAGCTCCTGTACGTGTGTATCTCCAAGGCAAAGACAGCCTGCCATCAGCCATATACAAGTCAAACTGTAAAGCTGAAATCACTTTGCCCATTATTTTCTCTCATATGAAAATAATAATAGGTAGTATTATTATTATTTTCACACCCAGGGTTCTCTCAAGGGTTTGCAATATATGACAGAGCTGCCAAAAAAGCAGATTTAATCTTTTTCAGTTTGTGGGATCCAGAAATTTCATGGTAAAAGCTTGCAACCATATACAGAAAATTTATATCTGTTACAAGCAAGCCTCTTTTCTTAGTTGAGTTTCATGGACCCCCTCAGAAAAAGCACATAGGCCCCTAAGATGATAGATCACAATTTAAAAATCCTGTTCTAAAGGGATCTTGAGCTGTTTACAGGGACACTCTCCCTATATACTGCGTACCTTACGTATATAACCTTGATATAAAGTGCTTATTTCAGAATATAAAGCCCCAAATCCCATTTTTCTCTCTGAAACCAGATAGTCTCCAGAAGAAAAGAACTACAAGCAAATTCAAAACCTGTTTCCCAAAACGCCCATGAAGTTTCTGAGCTGATTCAGAAGCTCAGCTCCAGGTGGATGCCACCATACGCTGGATGGTGGCAACATCAGATGTCCTGGACCTCTCAGGCTCCACTGGAGAAATAATCTCCCCCTGCTCGGTCTATGACAAATAAAACTCATAAAAGACTTTACATGGCTAAACCACTTCCTTATTCTACACATAGGAGGAAAGAGCCACAAAACTATACTTTGCCAGAGGTCAGGTGGAGTCAGAAGGAAACTGCGTCACAGCTCCCTGTTGCAACCAGGAGCACCTTCCGCTCCCTTTGCCAATGAAGGTCTGCTCAGCGAGGGGGAGATCAGAGCGCTTTCGCCACGGCTGTCACTGAACACACAGTAAGGCAGTACCACAAACCTCGCCTGCAAGAGATTAACATGGCAAATACCCTCCACCAAGCTGCTTGGACAGGGGAACACCATGATTTTCAAATTCACTGCTGCGAAATATAAGTGAAATTTATCTAGTGCTTAACTTCACAGCTTCCCTGAATTGCTGAACCAGGATGGATTTATGCCCTTACTTAAATGGTCTTGCTTAATCAAGGTCTATATTGGATTGCAATTATTACAGAAACATTTCTGTGGTGCTCAACCTCCCTCAAACAAAAAGCTCTGCCCAGATCTCCCTGTCTTCTCCTCCACAGCTCACCTGAGGAGCAACAGGAAATATTTTAAGAACTTATACTCCTTCCCTTTTTAATAAGGCGTTCTCTCCCTCTACCTTCAAATCAAATTTAAATACACAACAATAAAACACACATTAGTCTTTCTGTCAAAAATTGCAATCACATCTCAGGTAAAGAACACTGACTCGGCCCCAAGGCTGTAGTTAGCAAGGTTTCATTTGACTATTATGGTCTCTGGGAAAAACAGAAAGAAATCTATGTATGCTGACACAATCAAGATTGCAAAGCCAAAACACCACAGCTGTTCTCTGAATATTTCAGATAATACTCTGCCATCACTGATAATAGGAGCGCCTGCCTCTTCTACTGCTCTGCTACAATAATCACTGTGCCAATAGGAATATCTGCCACCCTCCCAGCTGCAGAGGAGCTTCTAAAGATTTAATTTTGGCTATTATTTTCTCTCTGTGACACTGTATTTTTGCATCACACGCGCTAGAAACAGGCCACTCAAGAGAAATGAAGAATTTAGCTACCCCAATGTAACTATAAAGTAGGGCAGCCCTTGGACTCAGTACACTGACCTCTCAAGACAGCAAGGTGTTCCAGCATGTGCTTACATTAAAGCACCTGAGTAATTCCACCAACTTCAAAGCGACTTATGATGTGCTTTAAACTAGGCGCACATTTAGGCCCAGATCCCCAGATGCACTTAGTATTATGTCCCATGAAAAACAGCTCTATATCTCAGGTGCTGTGTTTCAGCAGAGGATGGACGCAGAACGCATCAGTTCACACATCTGCGTTCAGATATCATTATTAAAACTGGTAATCTATTAAAAAAGAAAAATCGAGCTTTTCTTTTTAAATAAAACTGCAGGCGTTTTTACGCAAATTAAGTGCTTCCAGTTTAGGGGTTTCTTTCCCCCCACCTAGTTTATTGTGGAAAGTAAATGTGCATGACTGAATCATCATCCTCCTTTCTTTCTGTTAGCCAGTAACTGCAAAGACATAAAAAAATGTATAAGATATAGGGCAGGTTTTGTCACGGTTTTGTTGTTTCTTCTACAAAACCATGGTCAAACTGAGAAAAGGGGAAACAAAAAAAAAGGAAAAAAAAAGAAGAAATAATTTATTGTATTGCCTTTCACTAACAAAGGAAAAGCTAGAAAGAGGAAAAGTAAACATTTCATATTTTAAAACAACTCTGTGAAAACTGATGCCATGAAAACTAGATCTTCAAGATGAGATGTCCTCACATCAAGCAATTTCAAAGGTCTAAATCTTTGGGACATCACTGATATTTATAAAAGGCCTATCTGATCTATGGTATCTTTCCTAGAGCATGTAAAACTACTTATCCGTGGAGCTTTCAGAGACTTGGAGAAGTCTCAATTTTTGCCTTGAAACACCATGCCGCCAACACGGACTGAACCCACATGACAAAAAAAATAAAAAGGAGGTTTAAAGAAACAGTTGGGTAAGATGTCTTCTTCAAATGTAAACCCTGACAGCTTCCAGTGAATGATACTAAATTGCAAGATAAGACCATTTCCCTCAGCTATTCCCTATTGCACAAATGCCAGTGAGTTCACTGAATTCATAACAGCAGATTACTCTATGACATTTAAGCATGCCCTAAGAAACCACAGAAACCCTGTAATATATTACTATAATCTATATAAAGCCTTCAGTAAAGAGGTTAATTATGGATTAAACAGTCATGCTTGCTTACGTATCTTTAGGCTAGTGATTCTTAAAATGCAGTAATACAATCAGAGAGATCTTAATAATAGGAAGACCAGGATTCCTCGTATGCATTTCTAGCCATCCAAACGTGCAACACAGTGCCACTAGTAAGTTTTGCCTCTAGTCTGGGAGAGAGCATGCTACTGAAAGGGGGCAATTCAACCTCAAATGATTGCTTTAGTTGACATAAACTCACCCTTAGAGGTATCCACTGATGGGAGAGAGGAAGCCTGGCACACTATCTTAGTAAGCAAAATTATATTTCAGCATTTTTAAACCTAACTGAAGATGACCCTCCTAGTTTCTGAATATAGGTTTATATGGATTTCAGTTCTTCCTTGAAAGGGATAGATTCAAACCGTGAAGTCTGGCTGTGATGCCACAGCATCACCGTGCATCTTAGTCGTTTTATTTCCCTCATCAATTTAAAAAATCATGTGCAGGGAGGAGGTGGGTTCAGCTCGAGGGAGGTTGTCCTGCTGGGAAGGCACCAGCCTGGAGCAGCGCCGGCTGAGCCCACGGGTCGGCCTTTCAGTGCATCCTGGGCTACTGAGTACCTGACTGATCTGCACAGGGACAGGGATACCATGGAAGTTAGGTTGCTTTTAATGAGCTTACCAGGGTTTTACAGTAAGTTGCAACTGATCTCATATTCACTGCAAACCATTACTTAGTATCTTTCAAAGAGAACGTTCCAAGTTGGAGTTGCAGTTGAACAAGGATAGTCTCCCTATAAGCCGATTTAATGCACTGGTTTGATGTCACTACCAGACTGGAAGGAATCCTGCCTTCAGAGGACTGGCCACTGCTTCAGTAAATAAACTCTCTCAGACATGTGCTCAGCCCACAGAAATTTACATTTTTAGTCCTGGGACACCGCAGTTTCTTTCCCGGTCAAAACAAAGATGGTTTTCATCACCCTGACATTTTAATTTGGGATTCTACCGGCAAACTAAAATACCAGTTACAGATTCAGTACTGGCAAGCTGAGATAGAAATACAATAAGTCAAAGAGTCAAAAATTCCTCCTTGCCTAGAAGTAACGTGAGACTTAGGAGAGAAACTTTTGTTCCAGTGGGTTACGGCAGAGAAAATACGGGAGCACAGTGCCACCCAGGTGATTCAAATTTCTTTAGACACCTACAGCTGGCCACATTCATTCTCACAAGAGACGTTAATGCAGCAAAATCAGCGCTGCTCTTCTCCTGCCCCCAGTGCATTTTTCCTTAAAACTATCCCTGTGGGCTGGGAAGGAATGTTATATGATATGGAGTTAACGGTGGAAGACTAAGCGCTTGCCTTCATAAATCGCTCACTAACAAATACCAGAAAGAAAGTCTACAGACCTTAATCCCTGAAAAGCCCAACAAATGACATAGCTGCGATCTTAGCAAGGCTCTTACCGCACTGTACGTAACAAGCGCACGCAACAAACGTTAATAGTAAAGTTAACAGATACCACGAACAGGGTCACGAGATGATTCCTCTGGTCCTTCTGCTGCTTTGCCACAAACAGTCACACTTCAAAATAACACCAAATTTCTAAACTCTTCCTCATATCGAATTAAAGTGTTGGGAATATGCGGGGCTGACCCACTGAAGCCTACAGTAATTCTGGAAGCAGGTTTGCAAGGAGAGAAGGGGTAATGTGTTTCATAGCAGGATACAAAAGTCTGACCTTGAAGAGTAAATAGAGATGAAACTCACAGATATTATTTCAGAAACCCCAAAGCAAATTACCTGCAGGACATTTTACTGAGCCTCATACAAGTATTCCACATATTTTAAATATTGAGGTCAGCTGCCCTCTTTTTTTCTCTCAGCATTTTCCTTGACCTAGGGCTAGGCTACCGGTGTCATTTCAGTTGGAGGTCTGTCTCTCTCTTTTCATCACTTGTGCTGTGTTCATGGGTGGATTTCTTGAAATTGGCTTGTGACTTACCTGAGAAACCGTTCTGATCTGAGAGTGGGAGAGAGATGACAAGAAAACATTAATAGAAAGAGAAATACAACAACACTCCGCTGGGAGAGGCATGCACTGACTGGCATTAACTCCCTTCCTACTCCCCACAAAAGCAAGTGACTGTTTCATTTACAGAGGGCCCGTCGCGGGTTGCCCAGGAGGGCTAAGAACAGCGCAGGTACCAGCTTGCAGAGCAGCTCTATTTATATTCCCAGCCAGTCCACCTGTTTTCTGCAAATTTTGCAGTTACACTGCAGACAGATCAATCCTGTGATTTGCTTTCAGCAGGGAGGTGGGAACCCCCTCTGGCACTTCCTATTTTTAAACAACTGAAGTTGTTTTGTATTTCCTAAACCATATTGATCCACAAGGCTAATGATAGTTTTTATTAAAGCTCCCTTTTGTACGCTCTGTCACAGAGGAAGCCTTGGAAATTACAATTAGTGATACGGAAAATGTTTGAAATCTATTTTACTGCACAAGTGCCGCCAGCTCCTGCTATCTGCAAAACAGAACAATAACCACAAAGTCTGTCGCTCCCACGTGGAAGCATGGATGGATGACTATACAAGCAATGGAGAGAACCTATATAAGCTGCAACAGCTACCATACACCTTTAATATAGACCATATTGTCCATTATGAACAATAATAATAACATGGGCATAATCCTACAATTCAAATATTGAAATATACTCAGAGCTCCTCCCCCAAAATAACTTAATTTTCAGTTTGCCAATGGAATGAGAAAATGAGATTTATTTTAAAAATTATTCTCCACTCTCAGGGTGTGAAAAAGTCAAAGTCATTTAAAACATCTTGTTAACATAAAGGGCATTTGTCAAAATAAATGTATCGGTAAGGGACCTCATCTCTGAGAGACAGACCTATGAAAAAAAAAAAGAAAAACCCACCCAATCCGTGTGTGAACCTGGGCAAGTCTGATGGAAAATGGAAGAGAATGAGGAGGTTTGGGTCACCAAGGGCCTTTTTGTCATTCATTCCACTGTGTGCATAGTGTTCACGCCTGCCCAGCGCTCAGTCACATTCTCTGCCGAAAACGATGACCCTGCATGTCCACTCCTTGTCCCCTTGTGTTGTCATCTACCTCTGTCAAAAGAACTTGCAATACTACGATAAAACAGTAACTTTGGGGGAAGTAAAAAGGAAGACTTACCCCCTCCCCCTGTAAAAATAAAAAAAAAAAATTAAAAAACCACCCACCAACAAACAAACAAATCAAAAAAAACCCACAGGAAAAAAAAACTCACAAAAAACCTACTATGTTTTCATCATCTGGATCTAAACCACTGTTTCTCCTCAAGAAAAAAAATGTAATACGCATTTCCATAAAATGGTACTGCTGGGAATTAACAAGCTAATAAAAAGGACTTTAAGGATGCATTAAACTCAGGTTGGGGAACTCTCTTGCATTTGCAGCATAAATGCTAATAAAATTATAAATCTGTTATTAACTTTTTATATCCCTGCCAAGTGATAAAGACTTTAAAAAAAAAAAAGACGTTAAAAAGGCTATAGATGTACATTTTAAGATGAAAAACCGAGTAGTCCAGACAATGCAAAAATTACTTACACCATATGAATTTTTCATCCAGCCCTAACAAAAAAAACAAACCACAACCACCACACACTTGTCTCCCCAGGGCAATCTGGGATTGATATCTGATACATTGTGAGCGTAAAGAAAAAAATAAAATAATTTTCCTTTAAAAGCTGATTAAAGCAGGATCCCACCAGCATGTGCCCGAGGGGTAGGGCTTCCCCAGACAACACTTACCTGACAATAAGCCATTTATGTCAAGCCCTGGCTGACAACGTGCCACGTTCGCCCATTAGAGCCCTACAACTTTCTCACTGTACTTAAACACACCAACCTATTCAGTGTGCTCATTGTTTCAGCCAGTAACAACCACTGGCTAATTGCTACACGTGGAAGGGAAATTAAAAGGATGGTCCTTTGAGACTGCTAGGTCTGCTTCCAAATGAATTTAATTAGCAGAGGAGGGGAAGAGATTGTAATTGCTTCAGACTTAGTGGTATAGGAGGGATTTAGGGATTAATATTTTGGGGAACAACCGGTCTGCCAGCTCAGTGTTTGGGAATGCAGAGTAACGACAGGCAAAGGACCTTACACCCAAAACCTGCAATCCTTCAGGATGAAAAAACAAGGCAAATCGTCCAGAAAGAAGGCCAGAGAAGCTCATCGGGGAGTTTCAGGGAGCTGGCACTTTCAGGGAGCTGACATCAATCGCCAAACACATCAAGAAGGAGGTCCCAGCCCCTTGCAGAAGCAGGTCTTGAGGTGCCTTGTCCAATACTGGAAAAACATGTTATTACAAGAGATGGGGGAGAGTGCACAACCCTCTTTCCAGCATTGAAAGACCTCACGCTCACATTTGGTAGCGTAGGTGGCACAGACAGTCACATCACAAAACCCAAGACAGAGGCAGATCCAACAAAAGACCTACTCTCCGCTGCAGGAGGTAGCAATGGGTTCAACTACACTAAAAAGCTCTCTTACAGAGGAAGAGCTTTGCTAACACCTACGTTTGCGATACCGGGCTCATGGCTCCTTGTCACCTTGTGCAGCGTCTCACAGCCCAGGGGCTGGGGAGCTCAGCTCTCAACGGGACCCCTCTCGCCAGCCAGCCGAGCCACTCGTCCCACACCAAGCCATTGCAAGCACATACATTTGCTTTCTCCCATGCCATGCTGCTGGGAAAAAATATTTCAGAACACATTCTCAGGTGAAACAAATGCCTATCTAGGCACCAAAATAGAGTTGTGTTTTTTAAAAAATCCTTATTAGCAGAGAGCCATCTGAGATCTGGGAAGTGCTGAGAGCCATCCAATTTTGAAAACTCACCTCTTGTTTAAGTGAATTAAAGGGTGCTGAGTAGCTGGTTCAGTCTGAACTCAGTACTGTGTGCTGAGGTTTTCAGCTTCTGCCCAATGGTAAAAACAGTGGTACCATTAAAGGACCAACTGATAACGGCAGGAAAAAGTTGAAACGAGTTGAAAAAGGAAGGCACATCCCAAAAGATTTGTGTCCATCTTCTCTATACTGGTTCCCCTGAAAGGTTACCTCCTTCCACAAAAGGTGCTTTATTCATAGCCCTCAACCATTACAATCCACTTCAAAATCTGCATTAGAAATAGCACTTTCATTAATTTATTAGGAAAATTAGTTAAATGAGATTCTTTTACTCTGCATTTCCCCTCCTGGTGTCACTTGAACTAAGACCCAACCACAGCATGCTTCAGTTACTCCCCGGGTATCTGTCTTTGTATAAGCCATACGCCTATCATGTAAGTCTAGCTTAAAAACCAACTGTGCCTGAAGCTAACTTATTTTCCATTAGCTTCACAAAACCTAGTTTTTGCCCAGCCCCTCACAGGCACAACAGGTACCATTTCACCACAGATCTCCCGCCACACAGGGCATGTTGCCGTGGAAACACAAAACCAAAGGAAACAGGCAATAAATGCTCACATGGTTAAACTCCCCTGGTCTACCAGTCCTTCCTTCACCTTCCTTTCCTTTGGAAAAGAGGAGAAATATGTGCTGCTACTGTGATTCAGCCAAACACAGATACCTCGAGCTGCTCCTCTCCCCTCCCTTCAAAAAGTCCCCAAACTTGCTTTGAGACGAGTCAATGTCAAGGAGGCAGATGCAGCACCGATGAAGGACTTCATGAAACACAGTCTGTCCATCCCAGTGCACCTCCAGCCTTTCCTGAGGGCAGGACACACACAAAGTCTGCAAAGCAGGAGGCTCCAGCACCTCGCCTTACCCTCCCGTGCAGCCACCACGCACCTGGATGGCTCCGCAGAAGGCCCCATCAGATAGCATCCCTCCGAGGTTTTAGACTCGCGCTAGGTGAAAGGGCAAGTACTTTTTGTCCTCAAGCCTTCTTCAAATTACACATATATAGTATCGCTCTTACAGGAGCATATGTGTGCTTGGAAACCTCTGGAAACGGAGCAACACGAACAAAAGACATGGATCTTCTTCAGCACTCCTGTGTTTGTTTTCCATCACAATATTTTACAGACATGCCTTGGCACCAAATGGATAGGGAATTAAAGGAGGGCTACATTTTACTTACGCTAAGTTTCCGTACATAAATCACAGAAGGGCAGCGGTGTCCTGGGCTGCATGGACAGGAGTGTGGGCAGCAGGGCGAGGGAGGCCATCCTGCCCCTCTGCTCTGCCCTGGGGAGGCCGCAGCTGGGGTGCTGTGTCCAGTGCTGGGCCCCCCAGTGCCAGAAGGACAGGGAGCTGCTGGAGCAAGGCCAGCGCAGAGCCACAAGGATGCTCAGGGGATGGAGCATCTCCCTGGGGAGGAAAGGCTGAGAGACCTGGGCTTGTTCAGCCTGGAGAAGAGAAGGCTGAGGGGGATCTCCTCAGTGCTGATCAGTATCTGAAGGGCGGGTGTCAGGAGGGTGGGACTGGGCTCTTCTCAGCGGTGCCCGACGACAGGACAAGGGGCACCGGGCACAAGCTGGAACACGGGAAGTTCCACTGAAATCTGAGGCAAAACCCCTTTGCTGTGCGGGTGCCAGAGCAGCGGCCCAGGCTGCCCAGAGAGGCTGTGGAGTCTCCTTCCCTGGAGCCATTCCCACCCCGCCTGGACGCGGTCCTGTGCCCCTGCTCTGGGGGTGCTGCTCGTGCAGCGGGGCTGGACGGGGGGAGCTCCGGAGGGCCCTTCCAACCCCCAACATTCTGTGATTCTGTGACATATCAAGAAGCCACCGAGATCAGCAGGATTCTCCCCAGCAGTTTCAATAGGCCTCAGGTCACCGCCCTCACAGTGGTGCAAATTCCTACACCAACACCTGTTGTGCATTTGACATCTCCAACTTTCTAGTTTTCTCCCTTTTGAGTGATACCACTGCAAAGTGCCAGTCAAATTGAATTTCTCAATTCAATATCTTCATATAAATGCACAGCTAAAGAATGCAACAGAAGTGACATAACTAATCCAATAAAAGATTGCTTGATCTGTTTTTATATTCTGTGACTCTGGGTCATGTTGCATCACTGGTTTCTTATCAAAAAAAAAACAAAAAACCAAAATTACATCCCTCCTCCTGCCTACTCACCTCTAGCTGATTGCCCCATCTCGCTTTTTTTTTAACAGGCTTTGAAGAAAGCAGGGTCCAGCCCCAAAGTGTTTGGATATCTAAAAATACCATTATTTTCCCTCAAGACTGAGTAAATGGCAAACTGAACAGTGCTTCATAAAACCATGTATTACACGTGCAGCAATAGCAGATTACCATTTCAAAGCGCCTCCAGAACATGAGTTATACAAACCTCGCAGACCTGTAGTAAATAAGGAGTTTGGATGGATACTCACTTTACAGCATCAGGCAGCCGAGCCTGAAACACTGCGTGGCTTTACAGCCGGATCTACTGGTCTTAGGGGCAACTGCAGAACTGAGGTACAGCATCGCATCTGCTCCTCCCAAGCACCAACTCCTAATGATGGCACGGTCCCTGCTCTCCACAGCGTCACCACGGCTGATACACAGGTCAGTGCCTTCATCCAACATCACCCCTGCTTTAAGCTGGCCCTTTTCTTTTCAACGTCTTGTCTTTTCATTCACACTATTCTGCCAGGAATGTTTTCTCTCGGAATTCCTGGGAACTAAGGCTAAAAAGTAGTAGAGGTCACCAGCTCTCCATGTAAATGAGTGATTGCCCAGCATGGTATCTTCTGTACCACGCCATACTGTCCCCATGACTACAAATACAGAAATGGACAAAACCTAGCTGCTTTCTGGGATTAAATTAACTGAAAAATCAGAGCTCCATGTTGGTAAGTACTAATTACTTGCATAGGCTTGGTGTTAGGGGAATACTTTTCTGTAACATGCACAAAATAAGTTTTCAGCATTGTACATTTTTAATGCAATCTCATTTCACCTACAATGTTTGTTTTACCCTGAAATAAGCAACTACAGGAAGCCAGAATTAAAACAAAACAAAGGACAGAAAAGAGGCCTCTCGACTTTCCTCCTCAAGTTCTCTCTTCACTTGTCATAATGTTTAAGTACCTAATATCTGTTGATTAATTTCCCTCTTTATCATCAGCTAATCAACATGCAGCTCCTACTATGTCAAATTACCTTAAAATGATAAAAATCAATGGAGTGTGTTGTTTTTCCCCTTTACAGTATACGAAATCCTACCTGAGAACAATACCAGAATAACTTTGGAAAACAGTGGAGAGAGTTGCTCAGCACAGAGGTTGATATTATTCATTTCAATTCTGGTCATGTTTTGACAAGACCTTCAACCAAACTTCTCAAGAACAAAAAAGTAGTTAGGACCGAGTTTTTTGGGCCGACTTCCTTCTCTCTTCTGCTAAGCCCTGAAGCAAGACGGGATGTGTTATTACACACATCATTCAGATTTAAGTAATTCCACAAAATAAATGAAAAATAAATACACTGATGTTAGGAAACTTGCTGCAAAACACACAACAGCAAAATTTCCTGGTGTTCTTGCTGCAAAGCAGCTGCAGCACTGCAGACCTCGTTTTGGTATCAGATAAATTAACCATAACTAATTTAGTTATTACGCTACCTCCTCTATTTTAACTAATTCACAGGAATAGGAAAGTAACACAACTCAAATTGGTAGTTTGTTGGCAGCACCTTCTATTAAAACAAGCTGGAAAGGAGTGATATTCACGTTAATGGGATTTTATGACAGAAACATATTCTTACCCAGCTGACAAACACAGAGGCATGCTTAAAATTACATTAAGGTTATGACAACAAAAAAAGAGAAAGTGATACTCAAGACTCCTTCAACCCATTGTGGGATTCAGCAATGTTGTGCGCTCTGTGGACACGGTTCTAATATAACAAAGGGACAGCTGTAGAAAAACCTTCTACCAGTGATCTTCATAGCAAAAACGGAGGGCACATTTCCTAAAATACCACAGTTTTTCTCTCTTAAGAGGGGAAACAGTGGCATCATGTCAGATGCTGCCCACGACTGGCTCTCCCTTGTGTTCATCGCAGCATCAATCAGTCACATGGCTGTCATTGAACACATCCTCGGAGATAAACCCCTGAATTTCCTCATTTCTTCATTGCTTTTGTATTTCATCACTGTTTTCCTTTAGAGTTTGTAATTCAGTATCAGATGATCTTGCTGATCTGCATAAACCTGCACAGATGCTTACCGAGCATTTTTTCAAGATTGCTGATAGTTAGTCAGAACCAAAGGATAGTTATTACCCTATATTGTATGTTTCCAAGCACAACTAATGAAAAGAATACAACCAAGGAGATTTTTTTCTAATATACCTCAACAGCATATACTGTATCCCATTGCCCCAACAAAGCCACGGAGAAGCGTCGTGCACATCGCACAGCACACACTGGCACAATCCTAAGGTCTTGGGGCCAGCTACCTGTCTTTTTTTAATAAACACCGATTATCTTAGGAGAAAGGTTTAAATGAACATAAGATGTTGTTTTCAGGCAGCCATTACATTTTTATTTCCCTAGGCTTATGGATTTAATCGACTGTCACCCATGGACCTCATTAGATAAGGCACACAGACCTCCATCATGCAGTTCCGATGTTGCAATGCCACTTCTGCAACCCAGAGCTTAGGCAGCGCATAAAGGCTTGTCCAGATTTACTAAACCCAGGTCAGTTTTGCGTCCAAGACAGGGTAAAGTTACAGTAGATATATCTTCAAAAGCAGTCTGAAAGGCTGTACAAAACTTCTCCTAGGAGCATTCCTGCTCCCAGACTTGCAGCTTGCTAAATCTGTCTGCCCAGTGTCTGGTCAGAGATTAATTTCCCCGGTCCACATAGCCAATTCCACCTCAATCTCCACAACTACTTAGCCAAAAATTCAGAAGAAAACCAGAGTAATAGAAACAAGTAAGAGTGCAGATGACAAAGGAACTATAAATCATTGCCAAGATGCCTGCAATCAAATAGTCCTCATAATTTCATCATCCCGACTCCAAGCTAGTCCTTGTTTTCTGATATGCTGCGGGCCTTGCCTTTGGTGTCGTAGCCAGGTTATTTTGGCAGGACTGGGTCTGGCTCAACGCCAAGGCATCACTCGGCCTCGAGATCAAGGCAGAATGATACTTGTTTTTCTGCCATGTAGTACTGGCTTAAGAAAAAAAATACACAGACATAATTTCTGCCTTTTTCTAATCACATGAAAATGAGCAAAACTCCCACACAGATCCCACGTGAGACTTTGCAGGTTATTAGAGATTTTGCCTTTTGTTTTGCTTTCTTATATTTCTTTTTCTTTCCTGTGAAAACAATGTCATCTATGTCAAAAGACTTCAGCCAAAAGCAACCAACTGTGAAATCCTTGCCAGCTTTTTTTTTTTTTCCCCAAACAACATTCTTTAGACATTACCTTGCTAAGTGTCACACTCAGACTGAATTCAAGGACCAGGAGTTAAATGTGAAGGTACACTTCTTCCCAAGGATAAAACGCTTTTCCTCTGCACTGCCCCTAATTAAGGATGTCCTAACATGTTACCATTTGAAGACAAAAAGATAAGTAATATCAGATTATATACAGTCATGGTCTGCCAAATACAGAGAGAAGAAAAATGAGATAGGAAAGGGTAACAGACCTGGTGTGTTAGACACCAAAATGATTCCTGAAATACTGGGCCTGGTGTGCCAACAAGGCAGAAAATGCACTGCCGGCTCTCCTCCTCCCAGTATGCAAGCCTGGAAATTAATCAACAATGAACTGGGAAAGGTCATTAAAGAAATAACTATAAATTCTTTAAAAGACCTTAATAAACCTCCTGAAACCGCAGCAGCCACCAGAAACTTTAAGATGTGCAGCTGCTTTATTGGGATATAAAACTGGAGATGGGTCAGGGAAGAAGGTGAGGGATAGGGTCAGGATAAGCAATGGCTGGTGCTGCTATTTGGTATTTTAAAAGTCTGTTTCTAACCATTCCACTGATGGAGCTTTTGTGCACTTGCACTAAATACAGCAGATAAAAATCTATCTGTGGGACTCTGGAAAACACTGGGCAGTCTGGAGGTCAGGGCTTAAGGGCTGCTCAAGTGCTAGGGACTTCCTATCAAAGGTCCTGAGCCCACTGCTTCCAACCGGGTCTCCCCGCAGGGGCGTACAGTCACCACTCTTTATTTCCTCCATATCCATCAATAAACCACTGCACAAAAATTCTGGGAAAATAACTACTCGCTTCTAGACGCTTTTGATTAGGCCTGGTCACATTTACTTCAACAAAGACCTTTGCACTCCAAAGACCAAACGTTTCATTTGAAACATCAGAGGTTGGACTACTGGGAATTTCTTATGAAATGGCAAGCTGTGCAGTCCCAGGGAAGGAAAACTCCACCAAAAGCTGCCAATCCAGGCAAGCCAGAAACTGGAACCTTGGTCCCTTTTATCCCAAACCACTATTCAAGTTATGAAAGCATGCTTACTTCTGAAAAGTTTTGTGGAAAGTCCAATGTTTCCATGAAATATTTAAGCTTAAACAACATGACAGATAAAGAGACTTCTAACTACATGAGCTCGAGGAGCTTTTGAAGGGCTTATGAGAGTTTATAACAGAAAGAAAGAAGAAAGCTTTATGGCTCAGAGGGATGACATCTACAGTTTTTATGATCTCTCGAGTACAAGAGGACATGTCCTTTCAGAAGTGACCAAATCAGCAGCTTAGTTTAACTCGTCAACCTGAACCCACTAGGCTTTTAATCTGACAAGTGGCAATGCTTTATTTGACTGACAACATTACCTTTAACCACCTATTTTTTGCAGAACACAGGTTAAATAAATCTTGACTCTATTTTGAGTTTGTTGCAGCTAATGACTTTGAACTTAAAGGTCTGTTAACACTAAATAGCTATCATCAGGCGAACACACTAAGTTACCGCAGGAAGTGAAGGTACCTTGAAAGAAGAAATTGCACCAATTTAAGCCAAGAAAACTGGACATCAACAAATATTGTTGGACTGTCCTCTGCAATGCCAGGTTTCTGGCCCAGACAAACATGTTTCATCTACAGTATTTATCTCCTGCCAATATAAATCCAGCCAAACTGGCTCCATCTAATTCTCACTCAATATGCCCTTGCAGAAACAAACACAGAAAAAAAGAAGTCTTTATCAAGAAATAGCCCTGCATAATGCAGAGCAACTCGCCTCCTTGCTCGCTAGAGGTAATTATCTCACCATTTTAGATACTTCCCTTTTATCGTCAATTTTAGAGGCACTGCTTATAGAGGAAGGACTGATGAAATAAGGACTGTAACCTAACAGATTCTCAAACACAGCCAAAAATCACTTGACATTTGCTGGAAGCTCTGGGTCTTTGAAAGATAGCACAAAATGCGGCCCCATTCAAGACAACAGGAATGCTGCCTTTTTTATCATGGAGACAAAGGTTTCATGCACAGCTCTTAGAAGCTGAAAATCTTGCGGATCAGGAGAGGGACACAGCATATTTTGCTCTCTGGTGACTTACAGCTGCGACTGCAGTTGGACAGACAGACGTGTGCTATGCAAAGACACTTATTAAAAAATATGCCCAAAAGAAACATGGTTCCAGTATGCACAAAGGTAGAAAAGCTCAACTGATATCTGAAATACATCTTCAGGACATTAGTTCGAGCTGTATCTCAGTAGTTACAAAACGCTAAATGAAAGTAAATGTCTCGATCAGTTGCGCACCCGTGTAGCACACAGCCACAGGTGCACAGCCGTGATGTGAAGCGCGACGGCTGAGCTTTAGGCGAGATGTCAGAGGTATTCCTCTCCCCAGCTCAGCTGTGCTTTTCCGAGTCCGAACCTCTAGATTCTGAGAACTGTGAAAACACTGAAGCCCTGCCCATGCTACAGAATAACACTGTACTTATTGCTATTACACTTTGTTAAACAGACTCTCACAACCAAGTGACCATCCTTTCACAACCATCATTTTAGAAAAGTAACAAATGAATCCCTTGCGGATAAGCAAGTCAGCCACAGGAACAGGTAAAGAGAAACAGAAATTAAATTATTTCCTCCTGCTCTTCTAGATCTATTTTTTCTTTAAAGCATAAAAAAAAGTATAAGTTAGATCAGGCTTGGGTTTTACTATCTTCACCTTGTTAAATCCTCCCAGAGCAGGTAGAGGTGGCAGCCCAGCAATAATCTTACATACGGTGACGTTCCTTTGTCTTGCTCCTTCACTTACCCTGTGCCTGAGATCATACCAAGGATTTGGGGACTCAGCACCCTTTTTTTTGAAACCATCACCCATGTTAGTAATTTGAATTGACATGGCAACAAGGATCCCCCCAAGCCTGTGTAAAGTTATTAAGTATTTTTCTTCAAATTTCTTGGTAATTTCTTGCAGATAGGTGGTTGTTTGCCTCTTCTTGGGGGGGACACGTTTACTGTGCCCTTTGCTGTATTCTCACTAGTGGGTCCCTGAGAGGCTTCAACACCCCAAAGGTTTGGGACACACTGGATCCACATTTGCCTGTCATGAGTCATCCTTGCCAGCAAGCAGCAGTCCAATGCTTCACTGGGCATCTCTCAGTAGAAAACACAGTTAGACACCTAGCACTCTAGTGTCATCACATTTTAATCAAATGAAACACATCCCGTTTTTTTTTTAACGGATATCGCTACTCTCAGAGAAGTTTTCTGCTTGATAACGTCGCTGCCGCTCTCCAGAGCCATGCTTTACCAGTGCTCTGACTGCGAGGTTAGCAGTGAAATTGTTAGTAAGTGGCTGTAATACATTCTGGGACACGTACTATCACTGCTTCTCTTTGTGGAGAGGCAAACACAATTCTTCTGCTGGAGTAACGCATGGAAGACTTTCTGAAAAATCTTACAGCAATTAAGCTAATTTATCCCTGCCAAGCAGATGCCAGAAATTAAAACTTGCAAGAATGACAGACTTGCATGATAGCTAAAGACAGAAGAAAACTGCAAGATCCAAGATTATCATTCTCTTGCCTGTATAGAAGTGATTGTAATTATTGTTTGGTTCTCAACTATTCTGGAGCAGGCACCAAGGAAAGACATCTATCAAGATATTTGGATTCATTTAGGCACTCTGCTCAAAGGGGTAATAAACGTTGGGCTAAAAATACCATTGACATTTCAATATTAATAATGATGTGTGCTCAAGTATCACTGTAGTGATCCTCCTGCAATAGCTTTGTGATGTCTCTGTTTACAGCTGGCTTGCGTTTACCTTCCAGCTTCCCGAAGGTGATCTCCACATTGTTGCAGTCTGAGCCACTGGCTGTCCAAAAAGCGTCACTTGATCCAATTCCTGAGTACATAAGGATTTTAACTTGCCTGTTCCCAAACTCTGTACTTTATATTAGTAATGTAAAAGATTATAAGAAAGTAAAAACTGATTCCAGAAATTAAAGTGGCTGCTAACAAGCTTGAGATTACTTGGGGGTCAACCTCGTAAAGCAACGTAACAAAATAAGAGAAAGCAAAGATCCCAGTCCTATTTGCTGCTTAAAACAACATCCAAAAGCATCTTTTATTCAGCTTTCCCTAAGCTTATAGGAAGCATTTAGAGGATGCTACAGAAACTAATTTGAATATACAGTGCTTGAGCGCTACATGCAACTGTAGCTCCTGTTTAAAAAAAAAAAACAAACCACCTCTCCTAACAGTTTAATTTCATTGAGTCCTCCCACAGTATTACCCAGCACTCAGCAAATAACAAAGACAGCCATCCTCAACAGACCTGTCTCCAAACCTCTGCAGTCTGCCTTGCATTCTGTGCATTAAAATACGGCAAATCTATTTTCACAACTTTTCATCCTTGCCCATTCTACAAGATCAGCACATTCACGAGAGAACAAGCCAGACCTGCCCACAAAGGCCCACCGAGCAGTAAGTACATCTTGGCAGGACACGTTTCCTCTCAAGGCGACGCCGAATGGTTGGAGGTTAAACCCTGACACCTCCCTCCTCCCCTCCCACATCCCGGCACATTTGGTATGGTAATCGTTAGGAAATCATCAACGTGGAGCTTGACACTGCCACTGTCAGAGCACCACTGGTGCCATATGCAATGGCACCCTAAGAAAGAAGCCCCTGGACTTAACCTAGATTGAAGAGTTTCTAGAGCAGGGCTGACAAAAGCGTATTTATTCACCGCTGCCTTATTTTAATCTCTGCATTTCGCAAACTCTTTGTAATTATGTGCCCGGGTTGGTTTCAGCTGTATCGCCCTCTCCCAGAGTTGTGAGCATATTAATAAAAATAAATAAGCCTGGCTTGCTAAGAGAGCTTTAAAGAGGTGGATGTCCAATTAAATTCCCAGGCTCCTCTGAAAATCCTAGCATTTTTCACTGTCAGGTGCCATTAGAATAAGAAAGGTCACAGGCAAAGAGGGATCTCGTGTAATTCTCTGTGAAGAACACAGTCTGCAAACAGACAGCATTAGGAGATGTGGCAATGAATGCTTCCCAGCAGAAATTCAAAGGTTGCTTTGAAAAAATATGCTCCACTTCGAAATTTATTTTGGTTACAGCTAGGTGAAGAGAACGAGTGCATTTTTTGGAATGTTTTCAGAAACTTTTGCCTAAATATTGTTCAAAGTCAGACCAGCATAGGTTGTTACTTTAACTCTTGGATTAATAAGCAGAAAGACAGCACCAATTCAGTGCCTCTCTGCATGGCACACGCTTGACAACCAGGAAAATAAATTTCAATGGAAACAGAGACAGGAAGACAGATGTTTTGTGTTTTAACAGCTCCAAGAAATGCTTCATGCAACCCGATCAACAAAGCCCTATGGGCTGTTTTTATAGTGTGGATCTATCTAGAAGGTTAAGTGAGAAAATTAGCTTTAGAAATATTACTTATCGGTGTACTGTCACAGCGCGGTTACTGAGGAGGATTATCCTACACCAAACAAACAAAATAAGCACCAGGAGAGAATCCCATTAGTGATTGAAAACCCATGGCCTTGTTTTGGGTGCCATTTGCATATATTACAATTGCACAACGTTTAAAAACTGCAAATTGGATTTCGTTTTCCCCTGGCTACCTGCCCATTTTTCTTTAAATTGATTTATTAATGTCCACTGTTGCTTTGCAGTTTTATCCTTTTAGCAATAATAGATGTAATATATCACGAAAACAAATTTTTAAGAGTACATCATTAGAGTGATGTAGCACTGGTAATAAACCCCTTCACACTCGGATGAACTTAAATCAGTTTCTCTTTATTGATTTTTGGTCATAACATAATTTTAAAGTTCAACTCAGTTAATAAAAAAAAGATTTGCTCTGGTGTTGTGTGTAAAACACTTGTGCTGTAAGTTTTCACGTCATCTGTTGCAAAGACTCTTATGGATTTATATATTCCCTCAAATGGTGGCTCGTCATTATATGGCCTGTCTTATCTTCTTCGCTGACCCGCATTTATCTGCCTATCTTTATCGCCACACGACTTCGTGCAAAATAGATCTTTACTCTGCGACCATCTATCCAAACGCACGCAGTCATTTTATCTTTCCAGCAGCATTTTGAGTAACAGTCATTTGCATTTTACCAAACTCTCTTACTTTACAGAGTGTTCTGCATTAACAAAACCATTTGCACAACCATGATTTTTATTTTCTTTCCATGGAAAGGCAATAATTCACCTTTTCCACTTAGCTTTTTCAACAATGTATATTTAAAAATCACATGAATATTTGCATGCCTTGGTTTTTTGTGGTTTTATTTTTGGTTGGTTGCTTGGTTTTTTGTAGGTTTTTTTTGGGGGGTTGGTTGGTTGGGTTTTTTAATACACTTTTTAATCTTTCAGAAGCACAAAGTCACACAGACAGAGTAAGTTAACGACAGCTGAGCTTAGGGGTTTATTGGTTGAAACTGCTTGATAAGGAAGCATAGACAGGTAGATAATTTAGACGGGTAGACAATCACTTATATCCACTTTTCTTGCCCCCCCTGAAAAGGTATAATGATTATAGTACAGACTAAAGATGTGGCTTCACTGTCATCACAGTCTCCAAAGGACAGTGTAGATGCTCCCACTCCTTCGGCCTACTGGCATGTCTCCATATCATGAAGAACATGGAGAAAAGGAGTGGCCGAACCTACCAAACCAGGCCAAGTTACCCCAAGCTAAGGTGAAACATCTCTGAAAAACATGAACTGCTCAAACCCTTATATTTTTGCAGGACTTGTCAAATAATTTTAGAAATAACAGACCTACCAGTGCAATAGTGCTTATGAGTCAGTTGGCCACCTGACTCTACTTCACCCCACTTTTTAGGCCACCATTTCTTAGGAAATCAGGGAGTTCATTGCCTGGCTTGAGATCTTTAGGAAGAGACTGCGCTTTCATGCAGCATTTGTACAGGACCCAGCCCATCACAGTCTCGAACCATGACAAACTGCTCTAATAATACAAATGATAGGGCAATGGCAACTCTGAGCAAAACTCATGCTTCTTTGTGCTTTCCCCACCACCACATTAAATCAGCAGCTCTGAGCTCTCACATGGGGGCCTTGGAGCCCTCCCAGAGTTTACTGTAACACCAGAAAAGCAACCTGCAAGCCTGGGTTTTCCACAAACTACTACCCAAACACGTTATTTAATTGTTTTTCATTTTATCTCATTTAACAGATCACAGAGCATCTCCAGAATGGTCTCCTACAGAAATAAAAAGAGGGTGATTGGTCCTGGAAAAGATCGTAAAGTTGGTAAAGGCTGATAAGATACGTAGTGGTTGGAAAGAAAGATAGGTCAGACTCTGACCCCAGATCAGTTTAAACAGATGCCGTGCTACAAACTTATCCATCCAAGGGTTTACCTAATCCAGCACTTCGCCTACAGATATCTTTACGTGTTGGCTCACTCCAGAAACTTCAAAGTAGTGAACAAAAATGAGATCACTTGGAACTGGTGGCCAATAAGGAGACTTTACAACTAATGAAGAGAACGGTTTGCTTATATTCCGGACAGTAAATTAGTCACACACACATTCAGCAGGAAACTTGGGGCTAGTGAGTTCTATATTTACTGGCACATCATTTACAAACTTTGTGTTCTTAAAATCAAAGAAGTGAATAGGTGCATCATATCACAGATCTTATGTGCTACCCACCAAAACAAATTACTCTTGTAACAATAAGGAAATTCTTACTCCGATACATTATCACCAACTTGGACCCAAACAGAACAATTCATTCTCCAGAGTAAGCACTTATTTCTGGTTTTCTTTCGCTTAACAGGCTGTTTGTGTATGGTCTTAATAAAAACATGCCCATGCATCCATACACGCTGAAGAGCTGTAGGTAGGATTCAGATTCGTACCACGCCTATGCAGTGACATACAGGGAAACTCTGTGAAAGCAAAATAGGTTGTTATGACTAAGTTTCCTTGACTGGTTAAACAAAGACAAGAAGAAAAGGAAGAGGTTTTAAGTTTTATCACTCTAATTCCCAGTCTGCAGTATTTATTTTTTTTTAAATGGATTTAAGATTCATCCCTCTCTAGGTCTGTCCTGGAAGATTTGCATCAATAGCTACTTACAAGAAAAAAATTAATCCTCTACCTGACATGTACTGTACAACAAGAACAAGCAGTTCAGATTTGGCCTTACGGAAGAAATGCACAAGGCACCAACTCAGAGCGTGACCGATTCCCTGAAAACAGAGCAATGAGTTTTCCAAACCCCAGGCCCGGCAGCTCGCTGAGCTGTAAGCACCGGCACATCCCCGAGCTGCTCCGTCCGCCTGGTGACGACGGCCCCACTCCTTCTCATTCAGCTCTATTACAAGTAAGCTGCTAATGAGGAAATCCATAACCTTTTTACAACAGATGCTGTGAAACATTCTTTGTTGGTATGTAATGGTGTATTGATTTTTAATTTCAAAATATGCAAACATGACATTTGCAATAGTGACTCCATACACACAAAAGCTGTATTTTTGGACTTTTCGATCTGTATCACATTTTGCAAGCATTTGCCATCAATAAGTAGGCAAAAGAAACCCAACGCTAACCGCAAGGGGTTGCTTGCCTGTAAAAAAATAGTACAATTATGGATTTCTCCCTGAACAAAAATTCTGTCATAAAAAGCTGATGTAAACAGCTGCATGCAGCGAACTTGTCAAGCCTCAAGGTTAATTTAATGTCACAGTGATAGAGGTAGTACGGATGGGGTAGTACCTCTACTTTGACTCTACGACTGCTCTACATTTCCTGTTGTAAGACTGAATCCAATAGCATCGCTCAGGTTCCCACCTCCTGCTGGACGTGTGCCTCTTTCTCCTTCCTTTGAAAGGGTGGTGGTGGAAATACCAGAACAGATTCGTTATTTGCACAAATGAGATTTAGGAAAAATATGGTTTGTGTCTGCAAAAATAATTCTTATGGCTGAAAATTTAAAAACTGAAAAAACTAAATAAATTAGCACCACATCCGTTTTCTGGCATAGGTCCTTTAAACTGGGGAGGAGGCAGACCAGAGAGGTCACTGCTGCATCAGCAACACATTTTCAAGTTAAAAAAGAAATAATTGTAGCCATGCTGTACAGTACCATTACTGGTTCTGTACCGTTACTATGCCCACTGTAAAGCCATATCACAATTTGAAAGAAACGATTGCAAAGGTCAGTCTGTGCCACGACTGCCCCGTTCTTTGCTGGAGATAGGGTCCCTCCTCACAGGCCACGAACCCACGAGCACCGCAGCACTGGGGGCACAGACACCCCGCAGCTCCAGGGAGAAGGGCTGTCCGGGGGCAGGAGTCGGCACAAACGCAGGGTACGGTGGCAGGAGACAAGGAAAAGGACCAAGTCAGGAAAGACAAATCAGAGCCCCCCGGCTGGTGAGGCAGAGAACGAACAGTACCACTTGCAGAAGAGATGGGGTATTTTCGATCATTTAACAGGGCCTGACATAGCCACCTCCTTTTGCGCACGTAAGCCTGGGTTTGCAGGGCAGCACACTCCCAAACCAATCCCCTCTCCCCAGCAATGGCCAGTTGAATTAGAAATGGGTCACTCTTTCTCTGGCTGGGTAAATTTTCTATATTGCTGGGAAACCACTGAGGAAATACCCAGTAATTCAATCCATTAGATGATATCTTGATTTCTTACAATCATTATTAGTTCAGACACATGTGGGGGAAAAGAAAAAAGAAGCTATTCTTTAACGTAGCCCTTGTCTCTGCCTTATGCTGGAGATGCAAGTATTTAAATCACTTTTTGAGTTCCTTTACAATTTCAAATTACTGACCCCCCCTTCTTTTCCTCAGACACATACACATTTTACCTACGGAGGCAAAACCAGCTCTGCCCTATGGACAAATGGAAAAAATAACCACAGGGCACATCTCCAGGTGGAATAAACTGGCATGGCTTTACTGGCTTCAACAGAGCAACATTGATTTACACCAGTTGAGACTCTAGCCTTACATTTATTTTTTCAATTCATTCCTAATGTACTTAAAATATCTTCTTGGAATCAATGTCCTGTAATAAAATATCATCCCAAGAGTGCACACTCTGAATGTCAAGGAGAGGAAAAAAATACATCTTGCATAGACTTATGCTATGTTCATAATCATTCCCTTAATTTTTAAGCAATTCAAAAGGAAAAAAAATGCTGAATATTTCTGGGGATGTACCCTATAATCTTACAACATATTTAGAATAGGAAATTAAAGCTGAGCTAAACTACCAATTGTGTCAGCAAAAACAGCCTTTCATGGCAAAATGACAATTTTCTGTCTTTGAAAGCTGCCTTTCCCAGTTCAAAAAAAAAAAAAGATCAGGCAGGAATGAAAAGTGGTTTGCCCTTTTATTGTGCAAACCAGCAAAAATACATTCCTCCCTGCAAGACTTTTTCCAAATTAAGTATGTATTTTTTTACTGTAAGTCTCTTGCAGATCAGTCTTTTGGTAGCAAAAGATTAAAAAAACAGCATTTAACTAGACAAAGGCAAATAATCAAGCCATCACTGTTTTGAACAGCCACAGGTTTATCCAAATATTCAGTGGGTTTATTTTTACCTTCTTCTAAATGCTCTCACTCTGTGCAATTTTGATCCCATTGTGTAAAATGGCATGAGTCCATCTGACTTTAGCACAGCTCACCTATTTGTAAGTCTCGGTCCCTCACCATAAAGGACGTTTGAGCACTTCTTTGAATACTGCAAACTAAAACGCGTCAGCATGACACAAGCTATTTAAAAGGAGCATCCCGTTACATGACCTGGTAAATCCCTAATGCTAATCTCTGCCCCAAGCTCCTGTGGCACCATGAACATTTCAGCGCGCACCTTTAGGCTTTCATGATTTAGTGGGAAATTTAGTTTTCTTTTTTGTTCCCAAGATACTCCAGGTTATTCTGTATGAACAGAGACCCTCACCCCGCCACACTCCTCCAAGCATAGGACCTTCAATGGGAGCTACAAGAGGACCTTTTGGTAGGACAAGTTCCCCAGAACACCACTTCAATTAGCTTTCTGTACTGCTGGATACTTAAGTGATTCTCAACTTTGGACTCATGATGTTTTCTCATGTACGTCCTAGCATACATATGCTGCCTGAATCACAGAGCCTGTGAACCAGATGCCTACAATGGAGAGCAACCCAATAAAGCCAAGGCTGTAGGTATAAATAAAATGACCTTAAATAGCTAGCTCAGCACAAGAGGGCATAAAACTTGGGGAGAAGAGAAACCCAAGTGTTAGCCTCTGCCCAAGGAATAATAAGAAAAAGAAAAGGCAAAATCAGCACTCAAATCTTGCTGGCCTGCCAGGGTCCCGGCAAGTAGCTCCGAGGGGCCAATTAAACCGCGGCAGTGTGCGGTAGGAGAGGCAGTGACCATGGCAAGCATGCTGCCGGCCTGAGAGGTGTAATGAAAGGTGGCAGTGATGGATAGCCCACCTGCGCGTGCCTTTGAATAAGATGCAAATCCATTAACAAAGCAGCGTTGGGGGCGGGGGTCCCCCTGCATGCTACGCACTAGGTGGAGCGAAAGCAAAGCACCAGGCTCTTCCCTTCCACTTCCAAGCCAGAGTTTTAAGGTACACCAAAGTGCCACACTTTGGGAAATCATGACCTCCTGAGCTTTACTGTGGGCTAGTGGGTTTGCTACCACATCTGCCCGATGCCAGCAATGTTTCTGTGCCCATTGGGCAAAGCAGGAAGGGAATGAGCTTTGAACCTGGCTCTGCACAGGTCCCTTTCAGCTTAATTCTGGGTCAGAAAGGTCAGACTAATAAAAGGAGATATTTATTTGAGTGGCATTTATTCCTCTCCTCTATCACCACTTAAAGAACCACAATTGAGACAGTACATGGCTCCTGAGTGCACGCTATGTCTGAACTGCTGGAAACCATAAGGACCAACAAAATCACTTCATCACTTGGGATGGGCTCTGCTGCCAGGGCTTTCCTCAGCTTCCCAGCAGGGGTGGGCATAGGACCTTTCTCTATTCTGCCAGCTGCATTTCAAGATTCAAGCATCAGAAATGACAGAGTGGCAGACAACAGAGGTAACAGAAAAGCATAGAATCATAGAATGTCCTGAGTTGGAAGGGACCCACAAGGACCATTGAGTCCAACTCTTGCCCCTGAACAGGACAACCCCAAATTCACACCATGGCTCTCAGGGCGTTGTCCAAGTGCTGCTTGAATATTGCCAGGCTTGGCACCCTGACTGCCTCCCTGGGGAGCCTGTTCCAGTGCTCCACCACCATCCTTGGGTGGATTTGCTGTTGGCCACAACCCCCAGGTATCTCTCTGCGGGGCTGCTCTCCAGCCTCTCGTTCCCCAGTCTGTCTGTACAGCCAGGGGTGCCGTGCCCCAGGTGCAAAATCCAGCACTTGCCCTTGTTAAACTCCATACAGGTGGTGATTGCCCAGCTCTCCAGTCTGTCCAGAACCCTCTGCAGGGCCTCCCTGCCCTCAAGAGTGTCAACAGCTCCTCCCAATTTTGGGTCATCAGCAAATTTAATTAGTATTCCTTCCAGTCCTGCATCCAAGTCATTTATAAAAACATTAAAGAGTACCAGCCCCAAGATGGATCCCTGCGGAACCCCGCTAGTGAGTGGCCGCCAGCCCGATGTAACCCCACTTACTGTGACCCTTTGAGCCCGACCCATCAGCCAGTTGCGCACGCAGTGCATTACGTGTTTATCCAGCTGTGCGCTGGGCATTGTGTCCAGGAGGAGACTCTGAGAGACAGTAGCGAAAGCTTTACTGAAATCCAGAAAGATTCAGTGACTGGCTTCCCTTGGTCAACTAGGCGGGTGACCTTGTCAGAGAAAGAAATCAAATTTGTCAGGCAGGACTTGCCCTTCGTGACCCGTGCTGGCTGGGACCAAGGACTGCGTTGTCTTTCAGGTGTTTTTCAATAACTCCCAGAATAATCTTCTCCATAATTTTGCCAGGCACAGAAGTGAGACTGACGAGCCTGTAGTTACCGGGGTCATCCCTGTTGCCCTTCCTGAAGATTGGGACAACCTTTGCCAGCTTCCAGTCAACTGGGACCTCTCCAGATTCCCAAGAGCATTGAAAAATCACTGAGAGAGGTCTCGCTGTGACAGCAGCCAGCTCTTTAAGTGCCCTCAGATGAATCCCATCGGGCCCCATTGACTTACAGGGACCTAGCTGGAGCAACAAGTCCCACACAAGTTCGGGGTTTATTAGGAATTTATCATTCCCACAGTCACGGTTCACCAGCCCAAGGCTCTGGGGCTCCCTGAGCCCACCATCTGTTTTGAAGACTGAGGTGAAGAAAGCATTAAACATCTCTGCCTTATCTATGTCCCTGCTTGTGAGGTGACCATTTCAGGTCACCTCACAAGCAGGTGAACAGTTTCAGGCTGTTGTGCCAAAAAGTGAATCCTGTATTTTTAATGACTTCCTGAAAACCACAGTACTGGGAAGAAAGAGAGTCACATCAAGGAAAAAATTACCACCCCAAAATTGCAAAAGTGAGCATTAGTATCATTTTGTATTTATTACAAAAAAATATCTCAGTTGAGCATAATTGAAAATAAAGCTGGCAAACCCAGACCGAGTAGTGGTTTCTACGGGGAAAAAGTCATAGTGAAACCAGAAACTTAATTAAAAACCCCCCATTGTCTATGACACATCATCAACACTGCGGGGCGGGGGTGGCGCAGGAATCAACCCACACATGCACACCACAAAAACCACACCCCATCGATATAAAATTGAGAGGAGGAAAACCCACCAAAATCTCTGTTTACACTGAAACCTCTTCATCCAGCCAAGAACCCTCCTTCGGATTTACAAACCACAACCTCTCTCAAGCCTACCCCTGCCACCTAGAGAGGACAGCAGCTCTGCCAGCCCTGTGCAGGCGATGCTGGCTGTGCTGCACCAGAAGGAATACCGCTTCCATAACCTTTTTGTGCCACCCAAGCAAGCACTCAATTTTCCCGTAGGGCTTGTAAAAGACCCTGAAGTTCAAGAGCATCTCATGGTGAGTATGCAGACGATCCAAGGACACATTTGCAATTGCAAGATAAGCCAAACCAAGGGCAAGAGAGCACTCTCCAGAAGTCCCTGGCCCGACCGTGGTCTGCTTTTTCTCCCCAAAAGGCCCTCTTACCCATTGCCCCTCCATCGCTATCTTCCCCATACCCAATAAATCCCTGATCTGGGTGTTTCCCTATCTCAGCCTCCAAGTTTGCACAAGGTATTCGAATACTTCATTCCACACATCCACACTGTACATGTGAAAACACAAATTATATGGCAAAAGGCGACTTCTGCTGTATCAGATAGTATCACGAAAATTAAACTCGCTCCACTATATTTGAGCCATCTTGCTGAATAGCATAGCTTCAGAGAGTCCCTGTTCTGCTGAATACCTTGCATTTAAAAAAGGAGATTTGCTGCTGATTGGATTATAACATAAGTGAAAATTCATGTGTATTAATGATAAAATCCATTATTGGGGTAAAGATGAATGTATAGCCATGGTGCATATTAGTAACTAACTTTTTAAATGGAGATTACTTCTCCAAATGAAAAGCCAGAAATAATCCTCTCTAAACCTGCTTCATTTTTAATACTTGCTGCCAACAGCTAGATCTGCTTGCTTCCCTTCCTGATGTACTGTAAAACCTTACAGCTCGTAATATATCCTCTACCTACATGTCCCATCACTTACCCAACAAAAAACAGCCCAAAAGACTAAATCCAAACCTGTAAAACTAAAAATTGGAAAATCATCTGTGAGAAACTGGTGATCAGGGGAGCTCCCTGACATCTGGGGAAGGGCTGATGTTTCCCCCACCCTTAGGGAAGGCAGGGCACGGGGGTCGCTGGGTGAGCCCCCAGGAGCCCATCCTTCTGGCATTTGTCTCCCAGCAGTAAAGGACAAGGAGGAAATGTGGCCAATATTGGGGCCATCATCAGTGACATGTACATCGACACTGAGCACACCCTCTGCAAGTCTGCAGGCGACATTATACCACGGGAGGTGACAACCTGAGAAACAGCTAGAGGTAAACACTAGAGGGACTCTGGTAAACCTGAGGATGAGACGCATCTGAAACCTGCTGGGGTCTGATAACGAAAAGGGCCAACTGCTGCCCGGAGTTCCAGACTAACCCCATGCAGCGACCAGCAGCCCTGCAGAGGAGGACCGGAGGGCTGCAGAGAAGGACCAGAGGGCTATCAGGAACACCAAGCTGTCTATGGGGCTCCCAATGCAAACAGAGAGGAGGCCACCAGCTGCCTCTATCTATCTTCCCAATGGGAGGCTGGACCAGGCTGCCCAGAGGAGACACATCCCATTGTGGATGCAGCGATGCTCCTCAGACCTGCGTAGGTAACCCACTCCCGTGCTGGGGGCTCCACTGGAACAGGAGCTTGAGCTGGGTGACCTCCAAAGGGCCCTTCTGGTGGCATTTCTGCAGCCCAAAAACTACAGGTAAAGGCTTGAACAGCATCCTGGCACACTACTTATCTTACTTACTCTAGGACTTATGCTCACTATCACAGCCTGGCAACAGAACAAATAAATTTTCTTTCTGTCAGGCAGTATTGAAGATATGAATAACGCATTACAAGGCGATTTCAGTAATGCAGATCTTTGAACTGTGCTCGTCTTTCCCATCGCTACACCCCTAACCACAGCGGCAGAAGGAAAAATCCCAATTCATCACACTGGGACCTTCTTTTGCTGTTGACTAGAGATGGAAGAGAGCGTGCTCAGACCCTATGGATTATTGGTCAGTATTTAAAGAACTCCTTATGAAAGATGGCTTCTGCCTGAAGACCCACGTACAGTGGTGCAGGATAAATAGCAGAGAGATTTACAGCAATGAGCCACTGTGTCCTTTGACATTGCACTGTCAAAGCAAAACCAAGTGAGATTCAGTGGCTCCCTGCCAGCTCAAGGCCATGCCACACCAGTCGCATTATTACACTGATGAAGAGCTTGTATAAAAGTAAGGAAAACTGTCCATCACTTACTTCAACCTCTTGTCTAAAACTATTTACTCCTTCTAGCCTTTGCTCTCCTCCTTCCTAACACTTTTCTTTTTCTTCCTAATCTCCTTTTTCTTTTAGCCCCAGTTTCCAGGAACAGTTACTGACATGCAGTCCCTTAGGATCATACACATTAAAGAGGCTGAACGTTTAATTCATGGTATGCTCAGAGGAGCTCCAAGGTGGGACCCACAGATGGAGTCACCCTAAATCAAATCCAGCCTTTCTTCTCCTTCTTTCTGGAACCTCATCCTGCAACAAGGTTCGTACAAAGCTCCTACTCAATGTAGTAGGATCACTCACAGAAGCAGCAGCCTCCAATGCGTGTTTCTTATTTACACCAGGTTTTTCTTTAAGGTCTCAGTCCTGTAAACACTCAAAGCATGTCAGCAATGCCCTTGATTTCTGGGAGCTACTCACATTTAAAGACATACAAATGCCTGGGAGCTGGCAGGAGCCAGACGTGCATAGGCATAGAGCAAACTTTTAAAAGTGGAGAAAACCATTCAGTTAATAAATTACTTGTTAACTGATCCTCCAGTTCCAAACAGAAAACTCCAGTGACTGAACTCCGAAAACAACACAGAAGAAAATGTGCATTTAGCGTCCAGCCCTGCAGGACCCCCAGCACCTTTCCTTCCCAGTGGCTTCCAAAGAAGCCTGGCCGAGGCACCCAGCCCGATGCATGAGTGGGCATTTCATGCCAAACAGGATCATCCTTTAATTTTCTCAATTTTCTTTAATTTTCTTTAATTTTCTCAATTTTCTCTTCAGTAACCAAAAGCACTCATCTAGAGATCTGCCATATTTCTGACAGTAACTAACGCTTTTTCTGCAGTAATTCGTTCTTCACAAAGGAGCTGTTTTTAAGGACATCCTGCTACATCCCTACTTTTTACTGGTGAGAGCAAAGGAATTCTGCCCTGGAATTGTACTCGGTGAAGTATCTGTAGACATACAAGAGAATATATTTTGTAACGTGAAGACATGTTTTTCAGTGAATAGTTGCACTGCATTTTATACATGACCTTGTTATGCTTTTAATTTGACCACATCAGCATCCAAAAAACATGGAATGGACTTCTTCAGAATCATTTATGTTCTACACACAGACTTTATTTATATATATATATATATATATATCTCAAAATAAAAGCTGGAGTTTTCCTTGACTTGTTTTATACATTGAATGCTTACATTTTCCTGTTTCTGTCCGATTTTCTTTTTATCAAAGCTGAAATTCTCATAAATCACACAGTTCCTGGAATTTGAGTTTTAGGAATGCAAAACATCGCAACATTGATTTTTAAGAGGAAATAAAACTTCAGCTGGAGTTCGGGGAATCTACAGATTCTTGGCACCCAAATATTAGACCTGGTGCTTTGGGATGACAGAGCAGCAGTTCATACAATAGTTTTGCACAGTTAAAAAAAGAGCTCACATGTGGTATCTTGGAAATAAATTTAAAATAAAAAAGCAGCCGTTCTGCTTCATGGTTGTTTAACGTTACAGAAACTTTTATCATCACAGCATCCACACCTTTCCTCAGACAGTCAGGAGCTTTTCTGACTGTGAAATTACAATGTCAGCTCTGCTCCCGCAATGGCAGGACCAGCAAATACCTCCTTTCGTAGGAGCCAGGTTTCCCAGCATGCAGCAAAGCAACCCAATCATCTCTGGCAGTCAGTATTTCTCCTGATCTCCCCGACTTTCATCAGCATCCTTCCTAAAAATCCTACATTTCCACTTCACTCATCAATAACAGCTCAGGGCAAATTCCCCTGCATGGGAAACAGTCAACCCTGTTTTTAATGGCAGTTTTGACAAGCTGAAAGGTTTTCCTAAGAGAAGGGAGTGGTGGGAAAAAAGGCCCCACCAGCACCCACTATCTAAAAATAAAAGCATACACCAGCCACTGGGGGAAATGATAACATAATGCTATTGAGATTAAGGCCATAAACTCTTCAAGACACTGATTCCCTGCCAGAAACCCGTGAAAGAGCACAGTGCGGCGTTATTCGGCTGTTTGCTGATCTTCTGAGCATACAGGGCAGCACCCAAGCACCCAGTCCGTGTGGCAGAAACCTCCGTCATCTTCCCGTTTTTACAGTACCAGAAGAAACAGCCCTCCATGCCTGACCTCTGCAAGGAGCAGGGACTCACCCTACAAATTCTCAGCTAATGCTAGTTTCTCATCTGAAGAGACAGGTTTAACAGGCAAGACCCCACACTGTCTGTATTAGTAGCATCGGTCTGTGATGTCCTCTGTTTCTCGAGGGAGTGGGTTTAATGCAAGGCCGTTCTTAGACTTTCCACTTCTTATCCCTCACCTCATCCCTGCAGCCCTGAGACATATTTTGATGAAAGAGGAAAAAGTATATCAATATTTTTCAATAAAACCTCTACAATTTTCTTCCAAAACCACCCCCCAAAATTTTTGCTTGCTTTTACTAATTTACTTTTTATTTTGATAAAAATCTGAACAATATCCATCCGTACATGAAATCACATTTTTGAAGAACAGTAAACTAAAGGAAACAAAAGCAACTTTGCCACGTGGCATGCAATAACAGCGTTAATGCCTCACGCCAACACACCAGCACTCCTGCAGCCCGGCACAAACGCTGCCAAAGGAGGGCCCATATTTCACCCATCACACAGCAGAAGGACAAGACATCCGTAGCACTAACGGGGCAACACAGCAGCGCCGGGTATAGCTGAGAACTTAAAGGTTTTATGCTACAGGACCACATCTTTTTAAGTTTCCTTTTTCAAAAAGAACAGGGTTTTCTAGCCGCATTTCTTTTGTCCACTGTGGCAGCTGCCTGGCAGGGTGGTAAGGATGAAGTGACTCCCAAAGTCTTTGTCCCCATCACCTGAAGGACCAAAACCTTGCTCCTCTCATTCCTTCGATTAAATAAAACGCCACCACTTAGGGATAATTAAAACCTTACTGTAGCGCATAGTCTCAGTGCCCGATTACCAAGCATAAGAACATAATATTCAGCTTTAAGTAGCCAATCTCGGTTTGTAAAAAGCACTGCCAACAATAACCAGAAAGTTAAATTTAGATTTTAGAGCAAGTATTCTTGGCAATTATTTGTGGTAATTGTGTCTCAAGCTGGTACGATTTCATAAACAAGGAGATCTCATGCAGAGCTAGGAATAATACTTTTTTTTCTTTTTTAATACCCCTCATGCAAACAGAGTGACGATTTACAAACAACCTCTGAGGGCTAAACTAAGCAAAGATAATACAAAGATGTTGGAATGGTAAATATCTGCAGCTAAACTGAACACCTCTTTTTTGGGGAGCTACACAAAAGGCTCCAGTAACAAACCTTAAGACCATGAGAGTTTTGTTTGCTAGGTGGTCAGGGCTTCTCTAAGAAGTTCTCAAATTTCTCAAAATATGTAAAATAAATTTGCAGCCGTAAAGGCTGTGCAGAAAACCTCCTCTACCAGTGGTATACTTGGTCCACCCATACATTTGAAGGTTGACACCACAGACAGCCTAAGGGCCATACTGCAGCAGCATGCAAGTCTCCCTGGACTCTCCTGCAGCCCCATTCATTCCCTCTCTTTGATCCTGTGTTTTAGCTTATCTGCTAAAGATAAGGGAGAGCATCCAGCAAGTTTCCCATGCCATCTCCTGATCAGTGGAAGGGCTGAGGCATCTGGCCCTGGCCCTGCGGTCCCAGAGCCCCTGGCAAGGCAGCACCTGGAGGGTTGTGCTGACTGACCTGGGAACAAAGCTAGCACCCAGGGGACTATATGATCTGCCTTGCCACCATGGTCACAGGACCTGGCGTGGCCAAAAGCTCATCCAAGACACCTGCTGTGGGGAGAAGAATACAGACTGTCCTGTCCCATCCCGCTCCCCGTCCCCCCAACACAGACAAACACAACCCACTTTGTACGGACCAGGGCTGTACACCCTAAGGGGCTTTCCTGCCCTGCTTCAAAAACCTATTTCCCATTTAGCTACTTCATAAAAATAAAGGAGGTGGCATTGCACAAAGTCCTTTAGCTGCTTACCAAGTCCCCAAAGGAGCAGGTATTTTTCCATGCATCTTTACAGTAATGCTAATTACATTACACACAGTGGTAAAAATACACAGGGGACAACAGTATATCTTTTAAGTATTACTATTGCTTCCACTGCCTCTTGTCCTTACTTTCCTCAGAGGATGAGGGAGCAAGGTACCCTCACAGCTTGTCAAGCCTGCCCCCCGTACTGTGCTGGGGCAGGTGAGCCTCTGGGTATGAGCCCTTCCAGGAACCTGCCCCTACCTGATGGTGGGCACCAATCTCTACGTTACTATTTTAAAGAGGTTATTCTCCAATACTAAAAACAAACAAGCAAAAAAAAACATGCCATCTTAAAGTTTCCTGGGAATGGTGGCTGTAAGACCACAGTACTGAAGAGGGACAATCTTTCACCCAGTGGCCCCTCATTTATCAGCGCTCATGGATGCATCCACCTTAACAAAATACACACACCAAGTTCACAGCCAACATCTCCTCTCCACTGAGCTCACCAGTTCTCATTCAGCTGATGGTGCCTTTAAATAATAAGCAAATGTACTTATCCAGCATTAAGTTGTAAGCACAACTTAAAGGATGCTCACCATAGTTGATAACTAAATACTATAAATCCCACAGTGAACATACATAGTCATATATGATCATCAAAATTTATTTATCCATGCACACATACAATTTTTTTCAGGTATTACTCTTGTAATTCCCTTATAAAACTGGAGAGTATCTCTTCTCCATCATCGTCTCTTTAAATTTATTAAATCAAATGCCTGCAACAGATCATAAAGATGGCTTATAAAACCAAGCTGAGATAATTTTTACTTAAAAAAAAATCAGAATATTTTCCAAGTTTCAGTGTAATTTCTGAGCTTTTGGAGTAGAGCCGCAGCCCTACTCCAGGGTGAGAGGGGAAGACACAGGAGTCCACCATAGGAGCACAGGACACCAGCAGCAGCAAGCCATTTTGTAGGCACGTGCCTGCAAGCAGAAAGATCCCTCTATCCCGCGGCATTTGCAGTTAAGATGCAGGAAAACAAAGCCAAGGGGAAAGCACCATCCAAGCACTCCTCCACAGAGAACTTGGGCAGGGAGCCCCTGTGGAGGCTCCTCCATCCACCCAGGACATGTGGGTGCAACGAGGCGACACTGTGAGGACAGAGCGACAATGTGGTTGGGAAAGTTCAGGTGCACAGATTATCAACATGCGTGGACATTTTATATACTCTCAGACATCTTGCCTGGCCTCCCCCTGTCACTGAAGGTCTCCTGTGGGTCCAGTGTCACGTTTACTAGCACTCGGCAAGTGTCTGAGCCACCCTAATGTCTAATAGGCAGGAGAAGCTTGTTTCAGTCTTTTGAGCCTCTCCACACCCAAAAATAATATTTGCCCAGGGATGCTCCAAATCTCTGCACCATCAGCTTTGGGAATGGGAAAAGGGCTTGTTCTAACACTGCACTTCCCGCATGGGGTCAAGCCACTCCTTAACTGTATTTCAACTTCTCCCCTCCACATGTTGCAGTAACAACACAGCACTACAAGAACATTCCTCGATGATTTAGCTCTTCCACACTGAGAAGCTTGAAAAATTGCTCTCCATGCTATTCATTTGAAATGGTTTTAGTCTGGACTACAGACGTGACAGGATGCTGAGTTCAAGTTAAACATCCAATTTAAAAAAAAAAGTCTGGAAGAACAAAGGACCAAACCTAACTATCACAATCGTGCTTGAGCTGAGCAGAATAAGCACTCTTCTTCCAAGTAAAACACTGTTTACCCTCCTTATTCAACGTGTCTTTATGAAACCAATTCTGTACAAGTCTGTTACAGAGAGCGTCACAGACCAAGATGACAGGTTCCATAGGACTGACGATAATGGGCACCAGCGGGTGCGTTAGGCTCAACAAATCCAACTCTGTATCTCACCCAGGTCCAAGGGAACCAAATGATCTTGAACAAAAAATAAACCAAAATTCTCCTAAGCCAGCCTACCCTCCCAGGACAGTCTGTGCATGGGCGGAAGAGCACACACGTAACGGATAATTTAACTTAGTGTTAGCATGCTCAAACTGAGCATGTTTCTGCTTAACAGAGAGATTGCTCAGACTGGTTTTGTCACAGCACACTGTTCTTCAACTAGTGGGAATATATAGAAAACATGCAGAGTGCATTATCATTCAATTTTCAGTGGAAATATTAAAACAAATTAATATCAGTAGAAGTCGATTTACATTTTCATACTTAAAAAAATACTAGCTAGTTTATCTTCCTACTAATATAAAGGAAATCAAGCTTGCAGTAACTTGGTTAGCATCTCTCTAGCGCTGCACGACAAACCCTAAGGTAGTCCATAGAGCAAGTTCTGTCGGATCTAATTGATAGCGATAAGACAGGCAACGTGCGAGGTGCTATAATACGAGCTGGTGCTCCAACTTTTCTCCTCGCTTGCAATATGCATGCATAGTTTGGGGGCAGTAGAGCCTGTTACCGCAAGACAAATTCAAAGCTAAAAGGATATGGCAGCCCTCCACACTGTAGTCTGATTGCATTAGACTGAGCACAGCACAAGAAATAAATATTTAGACAGGGTAGATGGCACCCTGAACACATCAAAGTGTCAGTTCTGATCTCCGACAAGGGAAAAGCACCCTCCTCTTCCTGCGCTCACGTGAAGCTCGCCACCGCTCGCTGTCTCATCCAGATGGTGTGCGGGCAGCGCTCTTCTGCTTCGTTCCTAGACAGCTAAAAACCACAGCCAATCTGCCATGTTATTTCTGCCTCTCTCTGCGCTGGCCCATCTATCACTGCCAGCACATCTACTGCAGTACACGCTCCTTCTCTGCTGCTGTTTACAATTAAAAAGGAAAGGAAAAAAAAAACTCCAAGTCCTAAATTACAATTGAGCTTCAGCTGCACAGTAGGTAATTAAGAAATTTGGGAGCTTGCAACTTCCCAGGAGGTAGTGGACTTAATTAAAATTAAAGCATTTCATTTGAAGAGGGTGGTGTGACCCTCTTTTTGCCAGACTTCAGGCCCATGGAAACCCCTTGTTGGTAGCTATGTAAGCTCCGAGTATTAGGATAAATGTTTTCATATGTAAATTGAGCAAGCATTCCTCAGTGCCCTGCCTACAGAGCCCCTTTGCTTCTCCCATACAGTTGTGCCCAGCAAACAACAAAAGGCAACCTGTGTTTATAGGACACTGGCCTGACATTCAAGAAATCTGTGCTCAAAATACTCAGCTGTGCCAAATGCCAGCAATGTGATGTGGGCAGGTCAAACACTGCTCTGTCTTATAGTTCCCCCATCAGGAAAAATGGAAACAATTTGTACTCTCCCACTTAACCTATATAAAACCATAAACTTTCAGAACAGGGATGGACTCCAATTGCATAGAAGCACAGCAGCGAGGCAGGCGCCCTCTCCTCTTTGTCACTGCCATCTCACACAATGGAAAGAGCAAATAAAAAACACTGGACCAGGTGCTCCATCCTCTCCCTCCTGCTTCTCAGATTGTCATAAAACCAATTCACACTGGGTACGTCTGGTCAGTGCAACATGCAGTCCCAGCCCAGTCCGGGCTCAGCAGCCATCGGCTGCTTTACTGTGTGTTGGACGGCAGCACTGGGACTTTGCTGAGAGGGATGCGGGGAACAGCAGACCCGTCTGTGCTGCCACATTTGATCCAATTACAGCTGCCGACAGCAGAACCAGGGAAAAGTTAAGCCGCAAATTGTGACAGCAGAGCTTCTGCTGGATTTAAACTAATTGCCCACCATTAACTGTAATTGGTGCACCTTCTCCAATGCAGGCAAAGCCTGTGTTTGTTTTAAAAGGAGAAGCAAGCATACCTACAAGGGGCTAAGCAGCTACAAGCATATTCCCTATAGTAACATTCATCAGAGCAAGCGCAGTGTCCTCAAGGATGGCACATCAGTGCCAGCCACGCTTTCTTGTCCGCTCACCCTGTGGAGGCTTCATTGCCCACAGCAGAAGATCAAACAAAAACTTGTACTTCCTAAAAATATCAACTGTGATAGGGAACCAAACAGGTAAAGAGCTAAAACTTGCCCAGCAATGCAGGTGAAGCCAAGAGCACTTTAAGGCAGTGGATTGCCTAAGAAAGCATTGGAGAAAGGTGGCCAAGTGACCAGATGACTTCTTGTGCTACAGGATGTATTAAGAGGATGCGATCAAAAAAATCGCAATCTGTGAAGGAGGCTAACAAAGCACGTGGGCAAGGATTTTCACAAGGCATCCTGTCTGCTTGAACATGACACAACCCAAAATGGAAGCTGACAGCACGAAGGGAGGAATAATGATCACAGCGACACAACCTGAGGTTGTGGCTGCCCAGCTCCTGTTCTGACATATGAAAAAGCACTGGCCCACAACAGTGAATCAAGACAACTTACTTAATTGCTGTTTCAAGATAAAAACTATTAGTTGGCTGTTCTTCCTTCAGTACACATTAGCCCATCTGAGCTGTTTAAGTTCCCATTTGCAGCCTCCCATTCTCTCTAGCACCGCCTCCTTACAGCTTAGCTAGAACAGGGTCATCTCAAAACCCATGGCAAAACAACAGGATCAACCAGTGCTGAAAACAGTGGAAGAGCCAGTATCCATAATCATTTCTTCTGTGCAGCTTTTGACCATCACTCAACTTTCCTGACAACTGTTGGAGTGTTCTCACAGGTCAGCTATTGCTATGCAAGAGGCTGAAGCTCTATGGTGGAAAGCAGACAAGACTACAATCATGGGAAAAGAGGAGAGTCAAGTTAAATTTCAGTGCTCCAAGTATCAAGAAATAAAAAAAAACAAGACCAAGATGATTTGGAAAGGTGAAGGAAAAATGCAACAGAAGCAGGGTCTTCTCTTAAATTAACAGCATCGGCTTCTTGCATCTTGTAGAGTTGACTGCAGAAACCCATCAGTTCATGTCTGCCCCAGTAGCAGCAGCATGCCGCTGCCAGCATGGTATTTGCCTTTCAGGAAAATACCACCATTTTGGGTAACCCAATACATTGTCCACCAGGACACAGGGCGTTCACTTCCCTGGTCCATACACACTCTTCTAGGCATTTTGGAGAAGGGCACAAAGGATGGATGGATTCTTTGGTTTGACCCGGTACAGCTGTTCTTACTCCACACAACTGAAGCACAGCAAATCGGCACCGCCAGCGGACATCCGACTGATGAGGGGTCTCCAGACAGTCAGTGTTTCTGAGGAGCGCAGCTTCTACGTACCACTGCAGAAATCAGTAAGCTCAGTTCTCGCAAAGAAAATAGGAAAGTTGCCTTCTCTTTGCCAACAAATTACAACTAATCGCTCGAGTTGTCAGGAATAGAAACAGATTCTGTATATCCAAGTTAAGTATCTTAAATACACAAGGATGTATAGGAGGTTGAGCATATACCTGTAATGCAATACTGGGAAAAAAAAATGAAAGAAAAATGGCTAATTTATACTAATAAAATCACTCAAAGCAAGCAGGTAGTTGCCAATTGCTCTGTTTAAAAAGGCCTTATTAAATGTGGGAATTTTTCATTTGAAGTGTTTTGACTGTGACTAGGCGCGCTGGCACCTAAATTTCTGCAAAGATGAAACTTGATTTTGCCAGTGTCTGCACGCAAGAGAAAAAACTAAAAACCTCAGGTTTTCTTTTTTCCCAGTCTATTCCTAGTCAACTAAGCACTTCACAAGTGTTTCAGAGCACTGAAGTCCTCTTCAGTCTTAATTAGGCCATTTATTCAGTGAAGTTCCCAAGATTTTTGGTGAGAACGCTTTTCCTGCATTGCATTCTGCTTTCGAAGGGTTGCACAACACAGACCCCGTCTGAGAAAATCTTCCAGTGGCCCTGGGAGCCACAGCACGTGACGTGATGCCGCTTCATAGCGGGGCTGGTTCGATCCCACATTTTCATGTGCTTAACTCAAGGAGGGTGTTTTCAATGCTATGTTTTCCCTTACTGACTGAGGTTGGAACAAGCCCAAGTCACAAAGCAAGTTGTCTGACAAGGCCACATCTCCCATTTCAGTCTCAAAGCAGTTCATATAAAGCAAATTTGACAAAATTACAATGGGAAATTTGAAACTCATCCCTCAGGTACATCACAGATGCAGGGAACATTCAAGGACGAATTTCTGACAAAACAGTGCAGTTCTGCCCGGTGTTTGGCTGTAGATTTCAATAGTTTCCAGCAGAACTGCTGCGGGGCTGCTGGAACAGAAGATTTTGAAACTATCGAGCTAGAGGGAAGCCTGGATGAGTACCTGAACAGAGGGCAAGGATTTATTTCTTGCCTAAGGCCCATTTGAGCCCTCAAGCTCCAGATGCCTTGTTCCTCCAGCTATTTGCCTCCTTTGAGGCACTGGAGCCAGTGTGTGTCCCCATGGGGCTACAACCATATTAAAGAGCATGAGACAAATGACTAACTAGCATTAATCTTCCTTAGCTGCTTACAGTTAGGAGAGTTTGCTTTAGAGAGATAAAAAGCGTTGCTTAAAGCACAGCTATGACTGAGATCTGGTGCCCCAGACTTGGTCTTGATGATCAAAATCCCTAAAATATAAGGACAGACTAGTGAGACAGAAAAGCAAAACCTGGTCAGGGGCTCATTGACAAGGGCACTTACTTCAAATCAGCAGTTGCCCCAATTAGCCCCACAGGCTGACAAAATGTCTTCAGAGAGCGGATTTTATCATCGCCATCTCTAAAGGAGCACGGTTAAAAGAGTTCGGGGTATCTTTGCCACAGCAGGAGCATCAAGTCAAATGTGAAATAAGCAGGGAAGGCAAGTGGATCGCTTATTTCCCCTGAGAGAAAATGATGCATGCTGACAGGCTGCTAAAACTGCTAAAATCTGATCCTACTAGCCAAATGGCAGGGCCAAACAAATCCTATGCAAATCTATTCATCGCTTCCCACAGCAGTACAACAGGCAAAGTAACGTCACGTAAGGATTAAATGAAGAAATAACTCTCCGACACCACAGGAACCGAACACTAACATTTTGAAGTCTTTGAAACTTATTTCCCCACCCAGGTCTTCAAAACCAAAAATCCCTCCCCAAGAAGCAAGCTCTAAAATGCCACACATGAATTCACGGACTGGAGAAAGCCACCACACACAAGGAAGTCGCTGTAAAACATTAAATAAAGATACAGCTTTGCAGAGGGAGATGTTGCATTGAGCTTTCCCGCGGCGCTGCCTTCGTGGAGATGAACACAGGAGCATGTTAGCAGAGGTCTTTACAGCCCACTTGAACGAAGACAGAGCCCGTCCTCCTTGGTAGCTTGTCATCTGCAGAAACAATATTTCTGTTCTGGTTCAGATTTTGGCATTTCCAGAGCGGCTTAGAGTGAAGTTGCCTACCTCTACCAACCACACTCACTATTTGTTTGCCCTGTAAAGGAACTTCAGTTTGGTCTCTATTTGCACCCTCACCACTGGCTGAGACGCAGGTGCTGGCTGTATGCTGGTCCACGGGCCCCATCCAGACCATACTGCAGGTGTGAACCACCTCACCCCACAGGCACGTGCCCGAGGCGAAGGTGACTGTGCCGAAACCCACAGTAGCAGCCTACCGCGCTTGCACTGGGAGAGGATATTGCTGCACTGCCTCCCCACCCACCCAGGAGGTACCAACACAGAGGGTGCGTTTCATAGCTCGGTTTTGCCACTCAGTAAGCATAGGTGATAATTTCTGGCATCCCCCTTCATCTAGACCTCACCATACACAGCTTGTTCCCATGCTGTTGCTCTCCCAACTTTCCTGCTTTACAGTCAACTCATTAACTGCTTTCATAAAATCAATAGCAGCATTTCACAGATGCTAGCACTAGATATTCAGCAGAAAAAGCTTGCTCCTTGCTGTTTCCACAAGTCTCCGGAGCCATGAAATCTTCCCATTTCGGGCCTCTGCTAACCACAGCGAGGGAGGGAACACAGGTTTGGCATGTGTCTCAGGATCACCTGGGGAGGAACAGCCCCAGGCACCAGCACAGGCTGGGGCTGCCCTGCTGGGAAGCGGCTCTGCTGAGAAGGCCCTGGCAGTGCTGGTGGGCAGCCAGTGCCCCTGAGCCAGCGCTGGGCCCTCGGGGCCAAGAAGGGCAGCGGTGTCCTGGGCGGCATGAACAGGAGTGTGGGCAGCAGGGCGAGGGAGGCCATCCTGCCCCTCTGCTCTGCCCTGGGGAGGCCGCAGCTGGGGTGCTGTGTCCAGTGCTGGGCCCCCAGTGCCAGAAGGACAGGGAGCTGCTGGAGCAAGGCCAGCGCAGAGCCACAAGGATGCTCAGGGGATGGAGCATCTCCCTGGTGAGGAAAGGCTGAGAGACCTGGGCTTGTTCAGCCTGGAGAAGAGAAGGCTGAGGGGGATCTCCTCAGTGCTTATCAGTATCTGAAGGGTGGGTGTCAGGAGGGTGGGACTGGGCTCTTCTCAGCGGTGCCCGACGACAGGACAAGGGGCACCGGGCACAAGCTGGAACACGGGAAGTTCCACTGAAATCTGAGGCAAAACCCCTTTGCAGTGCGGGTGCCAGAGCAGCGGCCCAGGCTGCCCAGAGAGGCTGTGGAGTCTCCTTCCCTGGAGCCATTCCCACCCCGCCTGGACGCGGTCCTGTGCCCCTGCTCTGGGGGTGCTGCTCACGCAGGGGCTGGACGGGGGCAGCTCCAGAGGTCCCTTCCAACCCCTGCCATTCTGTGACTCTGTGAACCCCCAAGCCATGCACACAGGGTGGATGGGGAGGGCAGGACAGTCCATGGGACGCTGGCAACTTCCACAGAAACAGCCCTGTCCCCTCAGCACAGCTACGAGGCACTGACAACCAAGTGAGCCTTTGCAGGGTATCCAGGATCCAAAACCTCCATCCATGCATCAGACACCCAAATACTGAGGGCAAATTCTGCCTGTGATAGTAGGCAAATTGCCTGAACCCTGTGCCTCTGGTTTTTGGTTCACCTTCTGACTAGTCCGCAGTGTGTTTGGGATGGAGACCATCTCCTCCTCCAAGGAGCTCACATCTCAAGGCACTTGTGAGTTATTTTTAAAATAGGTAATAAATCATATTCTGAATTCTGTGCATTTATCTTACTAGATTCCCAAAACCCACCCTTGACTTGCTAAGCTGGCAGGTATGTGAACACTACAGACAGGCAGCACAGTCACGCTTGACCACCATTAGCCATTTGCAGGGCTTGGATCCGCAATGAAGAAGAAACCCAGCCACGAGCTTTCAGATTCCTGCTCTGCAAGGGGCAGCAAGTATTTATTTAATTTCTAGCACAGACCCCTGCAGTAAGCACACCTTGTCAGAAAGAAACCCTTGCAATGGAAGTCTCATGCTTCCTCTGTTAAGTCTGTGCTGTGAATGTGACACACACTCAGTTTTCAAGGAACCAAATTGGCTGCGAAGGCTGAAAGCCAGGGCCTGCAGCTCAGCTGGAAGGGCTGGAGCTGAAGCCCTCCAACGAGGAAGCCCATATGCATCTGAGGTTTCCTCAGACTACTCTAATTTTTCATAGTCAGACTGCTGGGCAAACCGGACACCGCCGCCTTCTGTGCAAGCTGCCGAGGAGGCTGTACGCTTGGCCAGCTCCTCAGCACAAGCAAAGTGGCACCAGCCAGGCAAGAATCAAAGAAAAAAAATTAAAACGTATTTTTTCCTTCGCTGCCCTAAGCATCCTAGCAGCCATGCCCACCCCATCCCCACATCCACAGACGGGGTGCAGTCATGCCTCTCCCTCTCCGCTGGCCTTACTGAAAGGTATAAACAGGAGCATCCTCCTCCTTTTGGGCAGATGCAAAGCTACAGGACAGGGCAGAAGAAAAACCTCCCCTGAGCCCTATAGCAGGTCCCATAGAGTCCTCCTCACTCCACCTCGCCTCCCTAGAAACCCCGGCAGCCTTTTAATCCACACACCCAGTGCTATGTGGCAACATACCACACAACTAATAAAAAAAAGGTTTCAATTAACTTTTTACGACTTCTTGAAAACCATCTGTGTAATTTTGCAGCATTTCCTTTTAATCCCACTGACAGAATTATGTTCATCTGCCTGAAACACCGCATTTGTTGTGACTATCACAAGACCTCATTTGGTGGACGCCACGGCCCATTACCTTTCTTTAATAGCAGGCCAACGTCTCTCCAGTTTGTGTGCGCTGCAGCACACTCTGCCCTCCTGCAACTGCCAGGAGCGGCCCCAGCCCCACGGCTGTCCCACAGCCGCTGCTTGGCAGCGCCGAGCAGCAGAGAATAAGGAGGTTTTCCTTGTACAGCTGGGTACAGGTGGTTTTGAGCTACGTACCTGCCTCCCAGTTACTTCGTTCCCTTGGGCAGGACTGAAGCCCAGGGGAGGGTTGCAAACAGGGAGCTTGCAACCTCAGGGCTGCTAGCAAGGCAGCCCCCTCAGCCCCTGCACGGGGTCTCACTGTCCCTTGCTACTGGGGAGCCGGGGCTCCCCTTCTCCCTCTCCTGGCTCTGCCTTTCCCTATTCATGTATCGAGCATGCGAGTGCTCCGAGGCTGTATTTGCACAGCCCTCAGCACTATGTGTCCCTGTAGCACAAGTAATCTCCTCATAAAAGTTGGAGAACGGGGCTGCCTCTGCTCCCTTCCGCTCTCCTACTAAAAAGGCTTCACCCCCTGATTTAGCAGAACTGTCTTTAAGGGGCTGCTTTTAATTTTACCCTCTTCTGTTGGTTTTTTAGTCTTTACAAGAGACTAAGAGCCATACAATAGTTCTGAAACCGTATTAATGGCGCAATTGCACAGAATCGGTCCACCTGCTACTCCAGGAAGCATTTTGAGCACTGTTAAATAATGGGGATGGCAAAAGCACCACTGCTAAACATCCAGCCATCAGCTCACAGGAAGAGTGCAAAGACTGACGTGGGCTTCAGCCACTTACTGCTGTCCCCGGGCTCCCAGGTGGCTCCTCAGAGCGCGCCTGACACCCTCCGATCAGCCTCACAGTATCTCTCTATCTGCTTGTCAGAGTAAATATCGGAATGACTTTTTCAAGTGTCTGCATAATCACGCAGGGGCTTAGCCACCAACAATTAGGTAGTCCTTGTTGCAGTGTGTAAACCTCTGAAATGGAGATTTCTTGGGAAAGTGAGGTGTTGGGTGTTTTTTTCTTTCTACAAATCCAAATGCTGTCGGAATGGCATGTCATAAAAATCAGTGCGAAAAAACTTGTAACGATCCCTCAGGCTAGAAGAGCGGCTGCTTATTGTATTTACTAAGCCACTGGCTGGGAGCCTGAAGCCTGATCTCACACCAATCCACTCATTAAACATCTAGATCAACACTGTACAGATTAGGGTGAAATGCAAACAGCAACACTGGATCTGCCTGCAGAGAGCACGGCAGGGAGGAAACAAAAGCCCTATGTTTTTTCTTTAAAATCACCCTTTCAGCAGTACCAATAAGCATCTTGCTCCTCCTTGCTGTGCTCTCCCTCACCTGCTCTGCTCTGCCAGGTTTTGCTGGCTCAGGCCCCTCTGCTGAAGGATCAACAGCCCGAAGCAAAGCCCGCAGGTGACGGTATCGGAGCCAGCCGAGGACACCGCTGTGTGGCATGTGACGCTGATTTTTCACGAGTCCACGATATCATTTATTCCGTGGCGCGCTCGCAGGAGACACCATAACCTATGGCTGACTGTTGTTTAAGCTGTTCCTCTTGCTAAAGAGAAAGGACTTCTCACTGAAAGAGGACGACTGTGTGGTTTCCCCCGTGTATGTTTTCTTTATCTTAATGAGCTTACACAGGAAAGGTTAAAGCTAATATCAGAGATATAATTGCTCAAAATCATGATCTGATAGGGAGAGATTATCACCCTGAAATGGCCCGTTTAAAAGGAGGCAGCTAATAGCTACACTTAAACCCTGGGAATTCTTTCGGAATATACAGTATCCCTACACTGACAATGTGCTGTTTTGTTTTTTTTAAAAAAAAACAACAGCCTCATCTTGAAACTACTCTGAGGTACAAAGGGTGTCAGTGCTTTGACTTTTATGTTCACGGTTCTGTGCTTTTAAAGTGTAATTTTTCTTTTCCTTCTCCACGTTGCTGCCTGAAGGACCACAAAAAGCATAAGGAAAACTAGCTTGGCCAAATTGCTTACACAGAGAAGAGCGAAGCTTCCTACACCCAAGGATCTCCAGGACCCCTGTCCCCTGGAGAGGAGACTCTTTGCAAACCACAACCAGCACACGGGCAGAAAGAGAGCCCAAGTGCTAAAAACTGAGAAGGGTCAACAAAGTAAAAAGATACATCAAGAGCATATTTTCTCATTAAAAGGCACAGTTTCGTTTGGTAACCTAGTGTGTTCAGGGTGATGAAGCATCCACAACAAATGGACCTCTGAATTGCCCACATCTCTAGTATTTCTAGCAGCTACAACACCAGCCCGTTCACAGAGCAACTTCTGGGCAGGATCCACCCACCTTCACAGCGCTCATAAGCCTCCATTCCGACAGCAGCCCAACAGCTCAGTCCTTAAAGCACTGCTGCACCATCCCCTCCAGCATGGTACAGGGCTGCTTGTTCTCCCTTGGGTAACAAAGGCCCAAAAAGACTTTGCAGCTTTCCCAAAATACTAGATCTGTCCCTCCAGCTTCCAAGCTGAAACCAACTGAACACTGTAAACAAGTGCCAGGGCCAATTCAGCCACTCGCAACCAGCAGTATTTAAACATGCCAAGGATGGGGCATTTGGTGGCCAAGATACAAGATCAAGCCCCCCCCAACCCCCTTGCATAACTTCCCAGTCATGCATGTCTTTGCTCATGCAAGTGGCGAAAGGGAGCAGCTACTTCTGTTGCAGTAATAGCTACACACCCCATGCCAGATCATGGCTCTTCCATGTCAGATACACCCCAAACACACAGACATATACATATGACTACATAAAAAGTCCTTCCTCAAAGAGCTTTAAGTCTAACTATGGGCTGTAAGCAAGACCCCAATGTGAAGGGATTAGTCCCTTGAACAAAAATCTGCTGCATCAGGCATTAGCACTGAAACAGGCAATACAACCCAACAGAGACAATGCAACAGAATTCTCTTGCTATAAAAATAAATAGATCGATGAACGCTTCAAAGAACACAGCAAAAACAGAATGATAATCCAGGTTTCCTAGAAACCCATCTCAGAGCCCGGCACTGGCAGAAGCATTTCACACAGCCGCATGGGAGCCCCAGTCTAAGCACTGTCCCAAAGGAGTCACCTCCGAGGGGCCAGATCCTGCCCCCCTCCTGGGAAAGGGGCTGGCAGCCTTGACCCACTCTCTGCCAAGCTTTGTCCTAGCAGCTCCTGTCCTCCGGTAAGCTTCTGGTGCAGTTTTGGAAAGAGAAAAGGAGACCACATACCAGGAGTAAACAAGTGCTTTGTTCCAGCCCTTCTTGCCACCCTCTCTCCCAACAAAATTTCTCTGAAAACCAGGAACAGCAGCTGTCCTCTGGAAATGCTCGGCAGCAATCCGCCTCATTTCACAAAAAAAATCTCAAGCTTTCTGATTTGCAACACTTTCTGGGTATAAGCTAAAAACATTTTATGCAGAAGAGGAGTCCTTTTCAGACTTGAGTTTCTAAGATGCTCTAAGCATTTAGGGAAAAAAACCACCAATGCCCATATTACTTTAAACTGCATAACTGAGGCTGTAACTGGAAGGAGAAGACGACTCCACCCTCTCTCAAGTCCCCATCTCAGGCACCGCTCACACCACAGGTGAGGTTTTTTGTAAAGCACACATCTACCCTTCCCACATGTTCCACAGCCTTCAGGCTAGCAACGGACATCTGGCACTGGCTGAAAGAGCAGAAGAAGGACAAGACACATCTCCTCCTTGGTAGCAAGGACATCAGCTGCTTGCCAGGTATTAAAATGAAAGACCTGCATGTACTGCCAGAGGTAAAAACCCTATTTTTATCTGTTGGAGACTTCAGCCTACAGATCCTCTTCTTCCCTAATGGTATTTGTTTCCACATTTGTGCTGGTCTGAAGAGGTGTGAAACAAAACTCATTATCAAGATAAATGACCTAAAACACAAGCCTACACAAGTGACAAAAGCAAAGGTTGCACAGCACTGTGCACATCCAGAGACTCCAGTGCACAAATCCAGGTTAATCTACCATGTAAGAGAACTTGGTGGCAAACAAAATCCCAAGTCATTACATTACTGGTGCAGAAGAAAAGTTGACATGGGATCTTGCAAGCTGGCATGCAAGAAGCAGCCCTGCAACATTGTTGTAAATCCCCTTCCCTGCCATTACCAGGGTGGATAAAAGCAGACAAGACTTCTACTGAGGTTCATATCCACCACGTTCAGGTTCAGCAGAGGTGGCGTTTAGCCATCCCAGCCCCAGGCTGCCTAATTAAGTGTGACCGCGTGCTGCTCCGAGTCCCTGTTGCACAGCTCCAAGAAATGCAGGATGGCCTGGCTTTTGAACATCTCACTTTCTAAAAATCAAGCTGCTTGCGCTTTTAGGAGAGCAGAGATACTATTGATTCAACAACGCAGGATTTTTGGAGTCACTGCTGAGATTTACTTTTATTTGCCCTGAGGAAGAAAGAAAATAAATAAATACAGTGACACCACCAGTAGGAAAGAAGCCGAGTTCTCCCAACCCCACAGCAAGGGAAACATCAAGTAAAACATAACATAAAGCTTTTTCAGAGTATCTGAAATTTTTCACCCCATCGTCTTGCTCCTACAATTGCATTTCAAGTCTGGAGCAAACCCTCTCCAGCAAGCTTCCATTTCCCCCTTGAGCCATCCCAGCCCATGCTTTCTGGTGCAGGTTAAAACCTATGCCATACAGGCATTGCCCCCTGCTGCATCTCTAAGAGGGATATCTTCCTGAGACACGGCAAAGGCCTGGCTCGTCTTCAAGCTTTGAGTAAAGACTGAGGTTGGGTTAAGGCAGTTCATATTTCCCCTGCAATGGCTCACTGTCCCTTAGTCATCGGAGGAATGAAATAAACTCAATCACCGTTTTATCTTACAAGTCAATGGAGCTCTAAATTGCCTTTAAATCTGAGGTCTAGCCTACCACCCTCCGCACAGCAAACAGCCTTCTTGCAGCGTCTGCAGGGGCTGGAAAGAAACTGCTCTCCTGCTTGCTTCCCAGGTCAGGCACTAGTATTAATATCCCAAATACAGCTCAGATTGGCCACCTTGAAGAGTCCCTCTTACCTCCTACTCCTCTTGTAAGAGCTCAGGAATTTCCTCACTGATCGCTCTTCCTGAGGGCACCCAAGCCCAGCAGCAGCAGAGAGTGTGAATAATTACTTCTGCTACAGCTCTTTGTCACTGAAGCACAAACCTTTGTGCTGAGGTCTCCCATTTTGACATAGTGGAGAGGAAGGTTGGTTGTGCCTCGCACCAGGGCTGTAGCATGGTCAGCCTTGAAAATCAGGCACGCTCGACCTTGTTTCTTCAAGCAGCCTCCTCCCAGTGACAGGGCTATGGATGCAAGAGGCTCTCAGATAGCTTTCATCCAAAGGGAGACTAATAAAACCACCAGCCACAGCCAAAGACACACTGAGAGTAGGTACAACTTGCGTGTATTTGGGACTTGCACTTACCAGCGTAGCACACGCTGAGGTGGAAATAACTTGTGACTAGCGACACATCACCTCCTAAATCCTGTACCCAAACACAAAACAGGACACAGCTGATGCACAGACTTTACTCTGAGGATGGCACCCTTCGCCTGCACCCCCAGGAGCAAAGGCGGTGGCCCACCCTAGGACAGTGGGGACTGCTATTTCCCTGTGTTAAACTGCACCATCCAGAGCGGGGGACCTCGCCTGCCCATCTTGACTAGTTTCTGCAAATGTCTGCATATTAAAAATGAGCACAAGCTCAGAATGAGCAATTCAAAGCCTTGATCTGCAAATACCAGTTCAACTGGATGCCACTGGGTGTGATGCATGCAAGAGGTAAATACGTGCTTGCATGCATGTTGGGCTAATGTTAGTGGAAGAAAGGGGATTTGGGCTTAAACTCTGGCTTCTGGGGTGTACCTAAGAGGATCCAGGGCTGGTCCCCGTCTGCAATGGGACATCGGACTGGATGGACTCAGCACAGAAAATTACCTGTAGAAGGCAGTCGCTAAATCGTGAAAAAAAAGTTATAGACATTACCCAGCCCTTCTTTTGTTTTTTCTCTGTATGTGCCCTTATTTGGCATGAAGGCAATGACATTCACTTGTTCAAGTCCTGAAGGAATTTGGTAAATGCAAATCTTTTGGTTCGCTGGTTGTTCTAGTTAGTTGAAGCACTGATTATCGCTGCTGGAACTCCATGCGCTTCCCTGCCAGGTCTAGTTATTAAAGAAATTTTACACATTTGATGAAGGATTCCCCCCACCCAGCCCAAAAAGATGAAATCCTCTTTGCAGCTCATGTCGTTTACATGTCTAATCTGTTCAGTTCCACCCATCAGCTCTACTCAGCAGGCCAGGCCCATTATAGCTGAAACTCCTGGTCAGAATAGCCAGACTAAAATGCATTATTTATGATTTGGAAAATTCAGATTTCAAACCTATGGGCTTTCTTTGAGACTGTTTTTCTTGCTTGTTTGGATACACAGTAAGATACACAACTTCAGTTTATATTTTGCTGCTTGCCATTTATGTTTTTGTTGCAAGTTTAAAGAAAAAAGGCAGTAAGAAAAATGGTGTCCAGTCCTCTTCCCTCATATGTGATTAAAACATTGGCTAGAATAATGCTGGGATGTGATTTTATAGTCTTTTTTTTTTTTTAAATGAGACAGTACTATTGAAAGTAATACATGGCATGTGTTTTGTTATTTTTTTTTGCTTTACCCATTGTGAAGAGCACTTGTCATGGCAAAGTGAGAAGCAAAACCACCATGAAAACCAGTTCCTAGATAACCTGATCAAGCTTTCCTGGTAACACTCAGGAGGTGCCTCCAGTCTGGGCTCAGTGAAGGATTAAGAATTATTATTTCAAAGTATTTGGTGGAAAAGGAGAAGAGTGTGTGTGTATAAACAGCACATGTAAATAAATGAGGGCCACAACCCTTATAATAGTGCTGTCCATCACAGACCCTGCAGGCTGTGCATCATCAGGATGTTCGGTACCTATTTAAGCACACACATGCATATGCTGATGTCTAGTCAATGGGTTTGCCAATAACTTTAAATGCCTTGCTAAATCAGAGCCAGCCCAAGAAAGTTTCTCAGGAGAAAAGAATCATGAAGTTGAAGACCATCTCACATTGCATTTGAAAAAAGGCAAAATTAAAGCCCTATCATCAGTGCAGTTCCTCAAATATTTTCCAAATGCTCACCACCGCAACCCTAATGCTCTTTTAATAAGGTTTGTGTGGCTGTATTTGTTCTATTACATATCCTTCATCCTCTCAATAAATAGAATAATGCAAAAAACCACTGTCCTGCATGATTGTCGTGGTTTAGCCCCAGCCGGCAGCTCAGCCCCACGNTTTGGATCGGCTCCCCTGGCTGTGCCCCCTCCCTTCCCGGCTTCTTGTGCACCCGGCAGAGCATGAGAGGCTGGAAAAGTCCTTGACTAGTTCAGCACTACCCAGCAACAACCAGAACATCAGTGTGTTATCGGCATTATTCTAAGTCCAAAACACAGCACTGCACCAGCTACAGGGAAGAAGATTAACTCTATCCCAGCCAAAACCACGACAATGATTTATTGATTCATCGTCCCCACTTCAAACTGTTCAGTGAATGCTACAGGACCAACCATATTAATACATCTCACATTTCTCTCCTCCTAGCAGGGATGCCCCCAGGAAGGCAGTATGTCCACATGAAGAGCAACGGAGCCAGGGCAGGACCCTGCAGCGCCTCTTGGAACACCCAACAGCAAAGGCAGCACAGCTGCAGGGCTACCTTACATTTAAGAGGAGGTGAGACCATGCACAGGTCTCAACTGGCAATTGCCTCAAAGCACCTCCCACACTCCATGTCCAAACCCTCATTTATTTCAACAGCAAAGCTTCTCATCCTGTACCAAGACAAGGATGGTGGTACCAGTTTTCAGCACACAATGGTGTCTCCCTCAATCTTCTAGACCAAAAGTTTGCAGGAGAATACATTACCGTTTCCAGATCTACCTGTCCCAGAGAAAAGCACTGAGTTATTCTGGAAGGTAATTGCAAAGGGTGTATCTTTAGGAAAAGGAGTACTGCCTTCCAGAAACAAAGCAAAACATTCTGGTCACAGACTGACCACAGTCACTTAAACCACCAAAAGAGCGAGTCATCCATTCTGGTCCTGTCCCAAGGGAGGCTACAACTATTGGCATTTTACTGGAACACAATGTTCCAAATATGACAGCAGCAAGGAGGAGTGGAATCCTTTAATAAAATGGAAATACTGTTTATTTTCAGGAATTGCAACTCAGCCAAATACCTCCTAAGTTATTAAAATTTGTTAAGTCCTGGAGCTTTTTACGGAGCCATGGTATTGCAGTCATTTTGTTATTTCATTAATTATATTAATAATTAGTCATTTTACTAAGAAGCAGAAGTGACAGAAAACAACATCCAAAAACTCTAAACTACCTTAAAACATGTAAAACTCTTTCTACAAGAGTAGCTGTGGTGAGGAACGTGGACAAAGCCGAACTACAGAATATTCCGATGCGCCCTTCAGAAATAGCCACAAAACTTCCCCAGAAATCCCGCAACATGTCAGCGCTTCCAGCAACCCTCCCGCAGTATTTCCTAATGCCAGCTGCCCAACAGATCTCAGGTTTTAACAGCATCAGCTTTTCTGTGGTTAGGTGGAGCACCTAGCAAAGAGGCGGCGTGCGTGCACAGAGTCGTAGCAGGGCGAATGCCCATTCCCCCTGTGCGGGGGGAAGCTGCTGCTGAGCCCTGCTTTTGGCTCTGGGAGAAGCCCAGCTCGGCATCCTCGGGCAAACACGCATCCAGGAACATCAGACGCAAGCAGCAAACACCAGGTGAAGCTTCTCCACACACCAGATATGAACAGCAAAACTGAGTTATATTGCTTTGCATTAATACCACCTGCCTTTTTTTTTTTTTAATGAAAGCAAACAGAAATTAAGTGCCTGACTCCCACAAACATGCACAGGCTGACTACCCTCGTCTCCACAAAGAGCCCAACGTTTTCCACACATCAAAAACAGCTCAGTAGCTACAGGGCTCCTGCCATGTCCCATCACACACAATTGAGAAACGTTGTAGCTTTATGTTGCTTCCACTCCCTCACAGTATTAAAAACATACACTGAAAATCAGCTTGCTCAGTAGACGATTTTCTTTAACAACCAGACCATGGTCTATAAATTACAGAATCACACAAAAAGATCAATAGGTCCGCTGAGGTAGGGGAGTGGGAGGAGGAGGACTTCTCCCAACATATTATCAATATTCAGACAAATTAGCATCCCATGCTTCAGGAGCACTGGCTCTATATCCAAGAGGCAGAGCATGACCCATTGATTTTGAAGCTCCCGGCACAGCACAAGAGAGGTCATGTCCACTTCTGGATGCATCTCTTCATTGCCTTCTGAATGCAACAGGCAGGAAAAAAAAACCATATACTGGCACAATTAAATCAATTACAGTATTTGTGCAGCAGTATCACGACTTCTTCTGGAAGGCTTGCAAAGGGCTAAATGTCAAAAACATCTCTGCTAGGAAATTAATATTCAAACAGGTATTAAAGCACACATTAGCTGCATACAGTAACTCTCCCCGTGCTTATCAGCAGCATTAATCACAAGGCAGGGATGAGAAAAAACTTCCCTGCAAATAAAGCAAAGCAAGCTGGTGCTGCTCATGATCTGATTTGTTTTGACACAACTGCATTGTTGAACATTTGCCATTGTGCTTTTGTACGACAAGGCATTTAGCACTCGGTGCACCGGGCTCGCGTACCCCCGCCTTCTCTCCCTGACATTACACTGCTGTTCAACGGCAAGCAAGCACTCTCAACAAAATGTTTAATTTGCAGGCACGTGCGATTCCCTTTTTGATTATCCATCTCCCCACACAATAAAATCCAGCTGATGCAGAACTCTACAAGTGCTGCCAAGTCAAACTGCAGGCAAAGGTTCATTTAGTGGCGCAGAAACACCTCTGAAATTCTCATTTATTGGATTCTGCTGCCAATCACATTAATTCCAACACAAATGTCAAAATAAGATTAAAAAAAAAGTTGCCTGATTAAAGGAGGGAGCAACAAAGAAGGCTCTCTACATATAGTTAAAAAAAAAAGGTCAATCCATCTAAAGCAAGTAACTCCCTTTTCTACATCTGCAGGCAAATGCAAACTCTTGAAAACAAGAGGCAATTATTTAGCCTGGATAAATCAGCAAGAACTCAGTAGTAGGATCAGCTGCTTTCGGTAACTCCAGTCCCAAGCAAGACCTTTTCTGTGGTGTTTCATTCAGTCTTACTAAATCCAAAAGGAAACAAACATCTATCTTCGCAAGCAGGTTTTCATACATCCCCCACACCAAAACATTAAGCATTTCATGCCGAGCTTTACTTTTGACACACACGTGGCCGACCAAACACAAGCCAGAGACTCTGCCAAACAGGCAGCAACTGGACTCATTAGCTCGGTGGAACAGGCACCCACCACGTAGCCCGCTACATGAGAGGAAGGAAATGGAAAGGGAATGACTCTCTTTTGCTGGAAGTTTACTGATTTCAGCATGTTCCAGACATCATTTTACTTATACCATCTCTTTACCCTTTTCTCGTTTCTTTTAACAAAACTTTTTAACAAGTTTTTGTTATTTCTTAACGTATATTCGGTCACTGTCTTTGTGACCTGGAAAAAGCAAGAAAATCTATTCTTGAGCAGAGACCGCTTGTCTCTATGCCAGTAAAATCTGCAAGAGACAGCCCGTAAACATAGCCTACCATGCGTACACAGAGTGTAAATAAGCAGTAGAAGCATTTTTTCAGATACATAAATGTGTATATTTGCTTCATATTCATGTCTTTGTTTTTACACATTAGTAGATATTCCCTACTGAAAAAGACATTTTACTAAGGTCAAGCCAGGAAGGGCTACAATTAAGATAACACATCCAGCTGCTTTCTCTCCCTCTTCTGCATATATGTTCTGATGCCCACTCTGCTAGTATTAATCAAACCCATTTATAGGATTCATTTCTTCTTCTGTAAGCAGGCTTTGCCCTAACCTAGGGCTGCTCAGGGAAATGATCCACACTGCTCAGTTTTCTCAGACATACATGACCTCGCTGCATGCACAGAAGTCCCCTTTTCATCTGCCAGCCTGCAGACAAAAGCGGGTGGGCACAAATCTGTCTGGCATACCGAGTGCCTAACCAAGCACTTCTGAAGCGACATCTCTCGGAGGCTCTGTGGGCCATCAATTGCACATCTCATCCGAGATTTGGCTCCTGTTCCTCACCATGCCTGCTCACGCCTTCTGTGCTTACACCTCAGCTCAGGGATGTGAGAAGATGATGGAGGAGAAGAGGCTTGTTAGGCCACTGAAACATCTGGACCTTGGGTAACTTGCACCAAAAAATAACTTATATTTGCCTGAACAGCTCACGCAGAATCAAAAGCAATGTTCCCAGAACAGTCGGTTCAAATAGGACCGAAGGCCCTTGAGTCCTCTGGACCTGGCAGGACAGATCATCAAGCTACACCATCTGCCTCACGTTTTTCTAGCTCACACAAAAAGTTGCCAGGACTCCTCTTTCCCAGTGCTCCTAATGGGAAACTGTTCCAGCACTTCATTCCCTAGCCAGTTAAAAACCCTCCTCTATTTCCCAGCCTAAACTGAATCACGAGTATTTTAAAGCAGATTTTTCTTCTCATAGGTATTTCTCTTACATAGCTCTTGCTTTATGATCACAGGTGAAACCACATCTGTTACCAAAGATGAAAACAAACTATTCACAGAAAATACATTAAAAAAGCACCTATTTGAGTGCCAAATTCCCATCCAAGTCAAAGGTATGCTTGAGGCAGCTCTAAAAAAAATAAAAATCAGATGCCAGAAGGGCAATTCTAATCTTCTCAAAGTTAGCAGTGATACTCTGGCCCTAATTTGGGATCAACAAGTTGTTCACGAGCTATGGGCTCTCCCTCATTACCAGGGTGAATTAAACCAGCCTCTGAAGGCTATACAGTGCCATCCCTACCCATAACAGATGCAAGATGTTGCATCCACATCTAGAACCCTGCTGCCTCTGCTCCTCTCCAGCCTGTTCAAAATCAACCCCTTTCCCTCCCTCTCACCCATGTATGGCAAGGGTCAAAGCAGGCCAGCATCCAGACAGTTTTGACTAAATACATCTTATCAAGGGAAAATAAACTGGCAAGGCCACACCTCGAATCCTGGGGTCAGGTTTGGGCCCCTTGGAACAAGAAGGACATGGAGGGGCTGGAGCGTGTCCAGAGAAGGGCAGCGGGGCTGGGGCAGGGTCTGGAGCACAAGTGTGCTGGGGGGCGGCTGAGGGAGCTGGGGGGGCTCAGCCTGGAGACCTTATCGCTCTCTACAACTACCTGAAAGGTTGTGGCGAGGCGGGTGTTGGTCTATTCTCCCAAGTAACAAGTGATAGGACAAGAGGAAATGGCCTCAGGTTGCACCAGGGGAGGTTTAGATTGGATGCTAGGAAAAACTTCTTCACTGAAAAGGTTATCAAGCATTGGACCAGGCTGCCCAGGGAAGTGGTTGAGTCACCATCCTTGGAGGTATTTAAAAGGCATTTGGATGTGGTGCTTGGGGGCATGGTTTGTGGTAGACGTAGCAGTGCTAGGTTAATGGTTGGACTCAATGATCCGAAAGGTCTTTTCCAACCTAAACCATTCTATGATTTTATGTCATAGCTGCATAAAAATGCCTCATCATGAGGAGCTGTTCAATAAAAAAAAAACCTCTGCATTAAACTGTCCAACTGATCAATTGCTGGCTTTGGCAATTAAGTAAAACCAGAGCTCCTCTATCTTTTAACATAATGATAACAGTGAACCACAGGGGCTTGAGCAACTCAACTTCTCTCACCTTCATATCCTATCTTGCAGTAACCACTGAAGCAGCATTTACTATATAGGACACACAGAGCCATTGCGCTAATCGGTCCCTGCAGACCTTATGGTGCACTTTGCTGCAAAAGCAATTTTCATTTTTTAACTCCAACACCCTCTAAGTGAACAACGCATTTTCAAAATTATCTCACAGCTCGAAAGACTTGGAGCTGGTGGCCTTTCCACTTCCTTCCTTTTTCCCTCCCTTTTCCTTGAAACGTTTAAGCTTGGCATATCATTTACTTCAAGAGCTAAAACAGGCACCATGGACTGCAGCAAGCATTTTGGTGGCTTTTCCACTCACAACTTCTCCCAGTCTCCCTTTTGAAACAGAGATGCAGCACCAGAAAAAAGGGTAACTTTATCACAAGGGGGTTGGGTAGCAGGGAGAGAAGTTCCCATTTGTAAGGGCACGGAGCTCTGAAAGACCCAGTCAACACAGGAACAGGGTGGTGGGCAAAGTGAAGAGCCAGACCCACCCAGTTTGCTCACAGGCTTTTTGACACAGAGATAAAATTTTAGTTTAAATGAAGCAATTTTCTTCTTTTAGACATGCAATTACAGCATTCAGTCAAAGCAATAAGTTAGCTGGGTAAACACAGAACCCCCACAAGACTAAAAATTTCCAGTGAGAAATAACAGCATTTTAAAGCATGTCTGTCCACACTGAGCACTTGATTTTTAAACAGTTCCGCTTCTACCAAAACAATGCACTGCACTACTTCCCTTTCATTTTCCAACTACTTTTCCTAGCTTTTTTCCTCCCCCCATCCCTTCACTTCGAGAAATGCGGGTAGGTCAGACAATTAAGTCAATGGTTTTGCTTCAGTCTTCAGAATAATATATCCAGCCCAAATTTCTGGTAGTGAGGCACAGGGGGTCTGGCTTCTGGGGGAATGCTTGCCAGAGTATGGTTATCTAAGCCTGTCCCTAAACGCCTTTGCAACATTATTACTCACAGAAACAAGAAAGTGGCATTTTTCCTCATCTAGCAGGCAAACAAAACAAAGCTGAAATTCAAGCTGTGTAGGAATATGTTAATTTCACCTTAATAAATCACTTATTTTAAAATAAATCTTTTCCCACTAAGACAAGCTGGTACCACAAGACCTTCCGTGCTCCGAAATGTGCCATTAGGGCTGGATTTGTCATAGCCATGTTTATCTCATAGATGTTTTAGAGGAAGTCATAGATGTGCTTCCTACTGTGGTGACATGAGCTATTTTCACTATAATGCTGAGATAATGCAACAGCGCAGATCATTACTAGATACCACATTTCCAGTTATCATGTCTGGGAGCAACTAGTCAGCTCTACTGCAGACAGGAGCTTTCACCGGTATTATGCTGGCAGAGGACTGAACCTGAACAGAGGTGATAATATTATTTTCAAAACACTTTCAATTAAAGCTGCCTACACACGCACTGCAGTTGCATTTTAAACAATATTTAAGGCTCAAAAATAAAAACGTTCTTTGGACAGTCAACTATAGGAAGACTCCTGGCTTAACAAAACTTCAAATTTATCTTTATTTTATGTTAACAAAATGACAGCAGTAATTCCCGTGTTACTGGTAATTGCTAACATCCCATGCCTACTTTATTGACCCAACGCTTAGATGTCAAAGTGACAGATACCTAATCTGTGCCTTGGAGCCACCGAGAGCTGATGGAGTAACCGGTAAGTGATTCACAGTCTATATGGAAAAGTTTTTAGCAATTTTAGGTTTCAGATTGAATAGATTTGCACTTGATTTTTGAAAGGTCAGGTATGCACCGCCTGCGCTTTCCCTCCTAGTAGGAAAGCGCTGTTTTACATGTGGCATTTGCATTATTTATCAACAGCAGGGAAATCGAGGCAGGGATCCCCAGACCCCAGCAAGCCCAGTGATGCCTGAAGGTATGACTGTAGTAGGGGTAGCTCAGGAAACCTGGCTAAAGGAGACAATGTTCATAAAGGACTACCTTCTCACAGCAGTGGCATCGACAGGGGAGACGCCCCCATTAGCACACCATGCTTCTGCACTCTCTCCTGTTTGAACCTCAGCCGCAGACTCTCTTCTTCATGGAGGGTTTTGGCCAGCACCACAAGCACATGGGTGCCATAAGTCAGCAGCTCTGTGTACAACACTGGAAAAAATTCAATTATTCTCGTTACCTCTTCATCGGGTCCTTTGTCTTTGCTTAGTGGGCTTGGAAAGAGTGGGGCCTGTGTGTTATTCAGAGCATGACTGCTTTGCTCTGGCTGGCTTTCTGTGCCTCACATAATGCCCTTCTTTATGAAGAATACTTTTTCTTTTCTTTTTAAAATATGTACTAAGTAGTAGAGGGAGGGCAAATCCTCTAATTTAGCCCTGATTGCAGAAATTGTAAGGCATGACCGGTACTTAGAGCATGCAGCCACAGATAAAGTTATCTCATCTGCAATACCCACATTAATTTTCATATACTGCTGGAGAAAGGAAGAGCGAGCCATCTTAGCAGATTTCAGATAGCTGCTACCAAACTATTCCAGATACTCGGTTTTTCTCCTCTCATGGTAAAGTTGGAGACTCCCTCACTCCCAGTACAGCCAATAAGCCCAGCTGCTCTGGCACAAGCCTTGTTCAGTCCCTTTGGAGGCATTTATTTTTATCAGTAGATAGAAATTAAAATTGGTCAATCAGATAGGACTAAATGATGATCTCTCAATTCTCCTCCCTGGAAAGTCAGCAGAGGATGCTCAGACAAGAAACAAAAGCCTCTTTCAATGTGGCCATAAAGCACAAAATAAATAAAATAAAAATCAAGGTCAGCCTTTTCCAAGCTGCTAAGCTGAGCCTGCAGATAGAGATAAACAAATGTCTAAGAAATATTTCTCATTATCTCCTAGATGTAGGAGGGAACGGTTCCCTGCCCCAACAGGAGCTTTACCTTGGCAGGATGCAAAGCTATGACTGGCACACCGCCATGGGACACTGCTATCTTCTCTCTCCTTCCCAGAGGGAAGAAACATTCAAGGTTGGTTTGAGCCTTGGGGAACTCATGAGAGCCTCTTGTCAACAGATTCCCCAAGCACTGTCTCTACAGTAGAGGATTTTTAACTTCCAAGGGAAAAATAAAATTAAAAAAAATAAGGAATAATAAGAAAAAAAAACAACTAAGCTTGCAGCCCTTTCCATTGCAAACCCTGTGACACATGTGAAGACATGCATTTACACTGTTAAAAGGAAGGACATGACAGCCATGCCCTGCAGAGCATCCCAAAAACAACACTCCGGCCAGCAAGCCCTGCTCCCTCAAAACCCACAGCACTGAAAAGCTGCCGCAATCCTTTCCCCAGTCCTCTCAGCTCTCCCCTTCCACCCTCACCCCCGGGCAGGCTCCTTTTCTGCTTAATTTTTTGTTTTCACTATTTATTTAATTTAATTTCTTAGAAAAGCTAGGTCATAAGCCATCTGATGACTTTGTAAATGCAAAGGGCCAATGTTGTGGAACAGACAATCTAATGACATAGTGTTTAGTGTTCCCTAAAGCGGGAGACAGATGAAGAGAAACGGTGAACCGGCAACCTTAGCATAATTAAGACAAGCCTGAGTGCTTGCTGTAGTGCCATTACATTAATCTCACATCGGTGGCACCTGGCTAAAATTTATGAGATATGTAAAAAGGACCTTTCTGACTGACCTTGATAAGACAGTGTTATTCATCACGTGAGGGAGCAGGAAAGGATGCTAGGTAGGAGCGGGTGGACAAGAAACAAGCTAGGAGGGAAGACAAGAAGCCATGGACTAAAATCTGCTTACATCTGAAATTTTAAATAAGAGTACGCCTGTATAGTAGTCGCATCTGGCAACTATAATCAATCAATACAATTTTGTACTACAAGAACACCGCAGAAGATAACAGTGGAGCAACCCAGGCATTCGGCACAGTGCAGCAGCCTTGTGAAGCTGAAACTCAAAGCGGGCAGATTTTTTCAAACTGGCAGATTTTTACACCCAAGGATTTACTCTTACTTTTCAAAATTGTCCTATCATGAAATAAAATGAAACTTGTACATAAAATAGTGACCTCATGTTGGAAAAAGATCTCTGCACAAAAATTATATAGCAATACAACAGCACAAAGTTAATAAAAAGATATTTCTTGATGCATTCCATGATGTTCCAAATGTACCAAAAAAAACCCCACCCAAACCTGAGGAGGATGAAACTTTAGGGCAAATATTTACTTCCCACAGAAACAATCCATATAAAACCTCAAAGCATTGTAATAAAACAACTTGAGAGTCCCCAGGAGCCTGTTACGGTCAGTGACTGTAGCTGCAGACACCGACTGTATGCAAAGCTGGGCCCAAGATCTCAAAGCACCTCCCTGCCAAAACACCACCTATCTTTCCATTTCACAGAGCAAACTGAACCAGAGGCTACTTCAGTTCTCACGGGTGTCCATCCAGAGCAGGACAAAGATTAGACATTATGTTTTGAGAGAAAACAATCTGTAAAACAACTGAAGGGATCTAGTCCAAACCTCTTCCTACCCAATAAAACAGAGCTTTGAAGTTGGGTTCTGAAAGTCAAAAGCCTGTAAAAAACACCACTCTATCTTGCCTAGCGCATTTTCAGATTTCAGAGAGGACTATTTAAGTAAAGTCTTTCAGACAAGGCATTCATAACTAACAGCACACATTAAGAAACTTAAGTGCAAAAAGCAGGAGTTGCTCTTCATGTCTGGTCTGAAGCATGTGTGAGATCTGCAACACATACGCTCTCGTACGGTCACAGCATGGGGCAACCGATCCTATGTCAAGACAGCACAGCTAGCAGAGGGCAAGCAAGACAAAGTATTCACTGCATCTCAAGGTCAGAGAAAGTAATGTCTTCTAAGAAGTTGTCATTGGACAACTCTGGCTCGTCCTAAAAAACAGAAAGGAAAACCACCAAGTCGTATTTCTTAAACACTAATATATATAATTGCGTTTTTCCAGCAAACAATAGCAAATCTATTTGTTGTTGTGAAAAATGTAGTCATAGTGAAATACCCTCAGACATTTTGAGTTACTGCTTTCCGTTCTTCAGCTGAAGCCCAAGAAGCAAGAAAATAATTTGTCAAAGGCTCTACTAGGACTGAAACAAGGTAAAAGGGTGTGTGATTTTTATCCTTCTGCAGTCCATCACAAGCTTGGTGACAGATACTGGCAAAGTAGTAGCATATGCTAAGGCTTCTGCCAAATTTATGCTGCACGACTAGTGTTGTCCACTTTTATAATCTATTATTACTGCAGCAAGAGATCTGTCAGATTCACCACATAAGTTTCGGCTTCTTACTTGCAGATTCTTTCTTCCCTGCCATTCAAGCGTGGGCACCCTTCCCCCAAAGAGAGTCTCTTCAGAGGACACTGCCCAAGGACTTGGAAAAGGCAAGTGCACAACCACCATACCCCAGAGACCTTCTCTCTCCACCAGCATCTTCCCTTCAGTCACTAGACTCGCACACCAGCTGCTCCCCAATGAAAACCTAGGCCCATCAAAGCCTCTCTGAAACACACAAGCTCGTCTTTTCCTTTCCATTAGAAACCAAAGAGAGGGGGTCAGAAGCGTCCCTGTGCTTTTGTTGTTGGTGCCAAAATGCAGACCTTTCATTTTTAAACTGTAATCAAACAAACGTGAAAGTCAATAATTTCCCACAGACCTTTTCAAACTCAAGGATGCAAAGAAACTACTTGCAACCTGTAGCTGTCAGAACACTACACTGGAAAAAAGAAGAAAGTAATCCATTTCCGATGGGTAACTACCACACCCAGGCCAGGTTACTTTCCCTGGGGAAAGCCTTTTGCACAGATGAAATAAAAAAAATATTTTAAAAACCAAAACCACATCATTTTGAGCCTTGCAGCAGCGTTACTCCAGGGAAAGGAGAAGCTTGTAACATTTTGTGTAACTTGACCCTCTAAGCAGCATGGATTTTCAGCATCACAACAAAACCACTAAGTTACCTAAAGAAGCCAATGAAAAACCCCCCAAACAAACAAATAAAATAACAACCCACACAACAAAATCACTTGTGGGGCATTCATCATGCCCCAGTCTGTACTCTTACCAATGCAAAGGTGGTATTGAGATGTGGGGAGCAGGGGCGAGACGGAAGATCAACTATGTAGACCCTACAAAGCTAGAGCTCTGCCCCAGATCATCTTCTGGGGCAACCTGCTTTCAGTGACTACAGAGGGAGCTGAGGCGCATCAGCTCACAGTGGTTGGGACTGACCCTAGCAAATATCTCCTTCCCACTGTCCTCCACCCTTCAGTTTTATTCTTCATCAAGTGTTTTGAAACATTCAGAGAGGAACAGAGCAGTATGTACCATCATCCTTGCCAGGAAACAGTACCTCTGACAGTGGAGGGGCCTAGCTGGCACCTAGAAGACACTGATCCCACCCAAAAGGTGCCAGGACTAAAAGCTATTGCTGGTCCCCACCTTCCCTCGGCAGCCCTTTCACAGCCCCACAAACACTGGGGCTTTGCGCTTGGCTGGCCTCCCAGTGATCCCACCACACTTTCTCACTCTCACCAGATCCCAGTAAGATCTGGTAGCTGGGTGAGAGCCTGGGTCTTCTGGGGTTTCAGTGCGCTGTCCTCTGCTTTCCTTCTGCCTGTTTTAAGGGTAAAGAAAGGAAATGCAGGAGGATTTACCAAAGCAGCCCTGTTGGGATGACCTGCACCAAGCTCACCCCAGGCAGCAGCAGAGAGCCCCAGCCTGAGCCGGGTCTGCAGCTGGACAACCATTTTCCCTATCCCACAGCTCCGGGACCTGGCACGGGCTCCATCCTCCTGGCACAAACCCCAACATCTTTCACCAAATAACACTCCCTGGGGGATAAAATAATACTACCTACCAAAGTCAGCATCTCTGAGCAAACAAGACAGGACTCTGCAGTATATTTCTGTTGAAACTAGAGTTACCTTGTCAGACACTTCACACACTCAGAGAACACTGCTCCTATTTGATCTGGCCTTCAGAGTCAGCGGATTTGGTTTCAGACAGAAATTTGCGCTCTTATTTAAGGGAAAAGCCCTAAGACACGGCACTACCTTTTTCCCGCTTCACCAACACCTCATAACAAGGCTTTACAGCTCCCTCTGAAAAATGACACTTCTGTCAGATAAACCAGCACAACTTCTGGTCCCAGCTCTTACATGCTTACAACCCCACCTCTGCTGTCAAAAGACAGAGGATGAGTCTCACATTTTAAACAAAACCCAAAGAGCACAAGGGTTTTTCTGATCCCCTCCAACTATAAACATCATTGCGCAACACCCACCAGCAAAATTCAGCAAAGCCCATCTATTTCCAGCACAAAGAAATAAAACCAACAAAAATAAACCCATATCAGGATTTGCCAGAGATGGTAACTGAAATGCTGTAGCCTGCCCTGAACTATCCTTCTAAAAATGTAAAATCACAACAAAGTTACCATCTTATTTCTTATCTAGAGGGAGAATTTCTTCAGCTAGGTTTGAAGAAAGAATTTATGAAGATTAAACAGAAACTATTGAAATACCTCAGCAAATGATTTGTTAATGATTTTGCATGTTTCCTTATAATAAATTAATTTTAATCCAACCTTAATCCCACTGAATTTAGGGACCAGCCTTCATGAACTAAATATATGGGCATTTTTATATCAACAGATATTGCTTCCTTCATCTGACAATAGGAACCTACAGAAGGCAGTGTCAAATGCAGCAACAATGGCAAAGATACCATAGCTGATCGCATGACATGCAAACAGGATCCTTTACATGCCAAGTTTATACCGTCTGCCCTTGTGCCGACAGCATCATTTTCACCTGAATGCTCTCCGCAGGGGTGCCTTCCTCCCATGCACGCACGCCTGCGGGAAACAGGAAAACCTAAACCTTCTTGTCTTCTCTGGTGCTGATCTCTCTAGGCTTCCTACTGCTGCTGGAAATCTTTTGGAAAAAATCTGTTTTTAAACTGATATCCGAGAGACAGGCTGAACAGCAAATGGAAACATTATACTGTGATGAAAAAGTATATCAGAGGAAGATACCATGAATAGCAAACTGCAACAAAGAGGAACTATTTACACATAAAAGGGGTTATCAAAGTTGCCATTCAACTTGTGTTAATCAACAAGTTCGGATAAGACTTAAGTCCTTCTCACGGGATAGGCTTCATCAGACCTTCCAATTTAAATAACCTTGTTTATAACTCCTTTTCATCGCTGCACAAAGACCCCATTTTCTCTCTTGCTCTCCTTCTGTCTTTGTTGGTGCTGTTTACTCCCAAGTCTGTCTCTGAACTCTCTGTCTAATTAGCTCTTGATAGATCTGCTGCCCTGTTTCCACAAACATTTAATTCCGCCGTCAGTCCCGTTTACATTACAGCATGTTGCATTGTCTTTTACCAACCTAATTTTGTTTGAGTGAATGTAAATCCCATTAAGCAGTCACTATGTACCTATTAGACTGTGGCATATAAACTCAAAAACCCTCTTTATTTACAAGAACGAACATAAGGCCCAGTTCATAAAGGATTTCTAGGACATTGCAATTTGTGCTTTCTCCCAAACTACAGAAAATTCTTAAGGGCTGCAAAACTCTTTTCTTCAAGGTAGTATTGTTGAACTGCCCAAAACTCAACATGTTCCGACCACTGCATAACTGACAATAATGCTTTTATAATTCTAATGAGTCCCCAGGGAGCGCTCACTAATTAGAGCAGTGATTTAAAGTTGTCATTACGAGTTGCTCTATGTCTACTCTGGATTTTACTTCATTTTTTTGTTTGAGAAGAATACTTGGGTAAGCTGCCCAATTGTAACGAAACAGCCCTGACATATCACTCTTTCTCCAAAGCTAACTACTGTAGCACGAGGAAACAAAAGTCTGTATGAAATTCATTGAAGTGATTAGTATGGTTTTGAAGTTTCACCTGGAGTGAACTTCCATTCAAAACACAATCTTCCTTTTGCCAAAAATATTAACAGTTTAACTGGAGTCAACTCTTGTCCGAGTTATTCCTCAAGAAGGGAAATGTTCCCTGCTCAGGGCAACCCAGGACATGCCCAAAGTGCCAAACCCAACCTGGTCATGCCCGTTTCCTGTTAGAGACCAAAACAGCAGCCATATTTTGCAATATGCCAAAGCCCACAAGCTGGACAACCTCCAGCCGCCTTGTCAGTCCTCACCGGATTGGCCTCGAGCAGAAAGGTGACATGGAGTCCCTTTGTGGAGGGTACAAAGGTCCCTCCCAGCAAAGCCACGAGCTTGGCTGCTGCACCAGCACGCGTATGGTGTCTGCAGGCTAAAACCACACTGAGTAAGAGACGGACTGCTCCTTTTTATTATCATATGGATGCTTGGTGCTGGATGCCAGCAGCAACCTGGCCTCTCGAGCACTCTTCAGTCAACACTAAGGCACTACCTAGAATAGAGCAAAACCTTGGCTGAGGGGAGGAGCACATGGTACGAAGCTGACTCTCCACACTTGGAGTGGAAAGCACAGAAAATTATTAAATCTAATACTACACAAAAATAAAGTCCTCTGCTGGGACAGGTCAGTGTAATTTAATGGAACTACACCAATTTTATACAAAAGTCTTGCTCGGCAAGTGCAAAGCCCAAACAACAATAATATTCCTGCCAGAGTAATCTGCAGAACTGGTTTCATCAGTCAACACTCTTCTTACACTTGTAGCAAAACCTCCAAGTCAAAATTCAGAAGCAGCTAGAGATAAAAATATTCGCACAGTTAACTACCAAGTTCTAGGTACTAAGAAATCCAGTTTGGTCCCAAAAACACCCCAGGGGCTTTTCCTTTTGCAATTTTGTCCTATTAAAAAAAATAATAAAATAAAATAAAAACCATACCACACAACAAGAACAACAACAACAACAAAACCTGCACAGTGCTAGTCAATTAAAATTGCAAAGTCTAATAAAAAAAGTTTCACTATGGCCACGGAAATGGACAAAACAGTTCCAACTAGCTGCACAAAAAAAATAGCTAAAAAGCACTATTTCAAGCTGAATTAATTGAACAGCTTTCCCAGTGGGGAAAAAAAGAATGCATTGTCAAATTGCCAATATGTTTCATATAAATTATTTTTAATTTTCTAAATACTGAAGCTTTAAGGTATTTTTTAACTAATTGTTGGATTTTTAGGGTTTTTTGTGGTTTTGTTTGTTTTTCATTTAGAAGGTCCCATATTTAATGAAAAGGTAAGATAAAATGATTCAATAACTTCAGAATGAAATAGTATCAGAAAATAACCCACTCTGAAAATTAAGTAAACTTTTGCTCGGACTCTGAATAGGAATTCCATTACTCAACCTCTTGTGCTCAAAAAGCCAGAATAGGGAGTGTTTAAGTCATTGGTATTTTCAATACGTCACTTAGATGCATGGTTCTTATCAACCCTCATTAAGAGTAAGAAGCACAACTCCTTTCCGAATAAAAGCTTAGGATAAGTGCTTTCATGATCTTTGCCATCACTTAAATGATCTGAAAGGATGATATGAGTTGAAACAATAACTACCACGCCAGTAAGTACACAGGAGAAGCGTACCCATTTGTAATAATTTCGTCTATGGCTCGCATGCAATCAGAAGTACCATTATGTAATTAAACTAAATGGAATGTATAGTTTTTGATGTAGTTAAAATATTTCATTTCAGCATTAGAAATAAGCAAAAAAGCTCAAAAAGATGTTTTGCATCCATGCCCACGCTTATTTCAGGCTACCCATTGCCTGATTTTGAAGCAGAGAACACAAAAGGCAGATAACACCTCCAGGTGTACAGTACGAACCTGCATTTCCGTGGCAGACTGCTAATTTCTTTGCCACATATGCTTTAATTTTGGATAATGGCCTGACTTGAAATTACAGCTCGCATTTGATGGATCTAGCTGATCAGCATTTCCCCACTGTTTACACTGTGGGAAGCAGGCAGGACTGAAACAGAAAAAACAAATGGGAGGGAAGGTCATTTCATCTGCAGGATTCCCGGGTGACTCAAACACACACTTCCCCCGCAGCTGGCTCCCCTGGCCCCCATGCCCACCTGCTCAGCTTGGGAGCAACCGAGTATTTATTAACTCCTAGATGTGGCTGACAACTCTCCCCACCACACTGCACTGAGACTACAGCAGATTCTCACACGCTCTTGCCCAAAGGTCCTCAGCTGGTAAATGAAATACCAAGACTCAGAAGCACATCAGTGTCAATCCTGACGCTAATTGTTCGTTAATGTCCAAATAGGCTGTTGATTGGCACTAATTTGTTAGCTATAGATCACCAAATCCTTTGGGATACTAAATCAGTGTGATGTACTTTACTGTGCTATTACAGCACAAAGTCTTTAAAAGGTTACCTAACCCTGACACCGCCTTCAAAAATGTTATTCTTGAGAGACAGTTGGTCAGTCAAGTAATATACACAAGAGATGAGTACTGGAAATCTTACAAAGAAATATATTTCAATGCCTCTAAAAGCAGATTCAAAAGCTGGTTTTACATCCTACCTGCAGCTCCCTGCAAGTGACTCAAATGCAAATGAAATATGACGCCATGGTCAAACCCATCTCTACACGTCCCATGCTGAAATATTCAAGCATCCATAAAAAAATTAAAGCCTGCAACTTCTATAGCAGTCCTACAGCGGCACATAACATGCGATCACAGCTCAGAGGGATGCCCTGAATCTGCCCCCACCCCACCGCTGTAGATAGGAACTTTAATGCTGATTTCACCTAAAATGGAGCTGAACTACTATCTGCTTCCATGTCATATTAAATTAACAACTTCATAGTATTGAAGTAGGAGTTTTCTCCACTAAACAGTACACAGCCCAATGAGTTTCTCATTTTGGGGGGTAAACCCTCACAAAACCAGCAGAAAATACTGTAGAAAACATCCAAATCAAAGCCTTTATCTATAGTCCTAATTTGGAAAAGAACTGAACTAAAATGGCTCTTCAGTCTACCTTTTGTTATCATGAACCTCAAAAATAGCACAAAATTTTTAGAAGTAACACCTAAACAGTTTGGAGCTCCAGTTAAGTGACATCCTGCTACATGGGACTGGGATCAAACCACCCTTCTCTGTCATGCCTTGAATATCGTGAGCATCGTGTTGCATACAGACACCCACATGTTCCCTGCTCCGAGACAAAGCGAGCTGCCCTCCAGATGCTTAGAGTGAAGCTTTGCTCACAGAAGAGATCAGGGATAAGGCAAGTGGGTGTCTTCCCAGTGCTCCCTTGGTAGGGTGATGGTTCCTCCCTCCCAGTGCACACACATCCCCCCAGCTGGTTACCTCTCCACAATCCGAGGGCATTATTTACAAACTGTATTCTACATTATTTAAATTATGGCTTTGAACACAAACACAAAACTCCAGTTTTTCTGGTCTAGTTGCTTGGTATTAACAAAAGCTAGTCCTAATCCCATCATCACCTCTTTGACTCTGTATCCGAAGTCGTAAACCAAAATACATTTTAAAGGCTTTCTGCACAGCAGTTTGTTTGCAGCAAAGTCAGTGAAGCGCTGATAGAACAGTAAGAAATTATTGACCTCGTATTTCCTATGCTTTGGAAAAAATAAAACTATTGTATTTTTATTGGGATCATACCTTGAAATACTACATTTCTGATGTGAAAAAATGTGTTTCATCTACCAACAAATACAGCTTTTAGCTTTCCACCTCAGACCTTTCCTGTGTTCCAGAAAATGTTTGGGTTTTTTTTTTTCTTTCTTAAAGCATCTGAAGTTCTACTTCATCCTCTGTTCTTTTATCCTTGCCATCATCTATGTATAATTTACACTGTCACTATATATCGTCTCTCTACCACATATTCTTGAGGTTTTTTCTGCTAGGTATTAAAGATAAATCTTTCAAAATAGACACCTTCCAGTGATCCCTACTCGTTCTCCAGCTTTAAAGAAACTCATGCTACGTAGGTGTGTTTTTCCTCTTACCTTTTTTTTTTAAATCCACATTTGTACAGATGCAAAGTAGAGGACACTACAAGGAGAGAAGCACACTGCAGGCTGCACATGTGCACATTGCACAACTAGGAAGAAACTCTTTGGTTACACTCATGCAGCTGAAAGAGAGAGGTCAGCAAGTGGAGAGCCAGAAGGGCATAGTAGGGTGCTACGTCTTGGAAACCTCTTAGAGGCAGTCTTTTAGCAGATTGATTTTCATGTGCCTTCAGGCTGACACCAAGCCACGCGTGAGAACCCCTCTCAGTTACCCAGTGAACTGGGTCGTGTGTGACAGTATTAGTTAGATGGTCCTAGGATGTGACAGGAGAGAGCGAACCAGCTGTCCAAAGCTAATGTGCCATCTGTGCCTAAAATATTCTGCCAATTGTGTTGGCAGAACATAAAAAGTGTGTCCCTTTATCGGGCTATAAATCACAAGCAGATCTTGTGTGTTGTCAATTAAACGCTGATATATTGAGTGGCCCGGATGCTTCACTGACTTCCAGCCTTTTGAGTCTGACGTTTGGTGGTATGACCACTATAGAGGTCGTTAGCTACAAACTTAAAGCACCAAAGCAGCCTGAACAACTCCCTAAGTGACAGGTCCATGGTTTACTACCATCCAGGAAAGCATTCAACAGTCCCATCTGGTAACAGGTTTAACTACTTGGGGCAAAGAAAAAAAAAGGAGTATCCAAAGCAAAACAAATTATTATAATTTCATTGTTATAGTTTCCTTACTCCTGGGAGGCTGGGTTTCTTTCTGTTTACAATCATAGGCAAAGACACTCATCCCCTCTTCGCACAACTGGTGTTTTGGTGGAATGGCCGTCAGTCCTGCAATCAGACGCTTGCACCTGGGTTAGCTGGACTCAGCTCCTGGATGACTGTAAAACGCAGGTAAGCAGAGTTTCATATACTCCATCGCATTCTTCTACCAAAGCCTTACCAATCCTTAGTCCACGCAGATCAATGTGCCTGTTAGAAAACCACATGGTTCAGCTGAAAAAGCAGTGCCAGAGGTCAAGCACCACTACCACTTACTGAAATTATCATTACACCGCAGCCTCTCTGCTGGGTCAGAAGGGCCTGCTAGCCTTCGCCTGGACTCTAACCACAGCTGAAACAGACGCCTACAAAGGACTAAGAACACGGCAAACAGAAACAGCTCTCCCCCCAGTAGCCTCCCAACAAACCCCAGCCTCTGAAGCCAGATGTGGGTTTGCATGGCACATAACCAGCATAATCCGTAATATGACGCACAGATCTTTCCGAACAGAGAAGTGCTGTACCGATAGATTTACTTTGAATTGCCAATGCAAATGAAAAGGAAGAAAAACCAAAAACTGAAACCAGTTTCTATGAGACAGCCTCCTAATGAACAGCTACTGACTGGGGCAAAGAAACAGGACACTGCTACCTTTTCAGTTGCCAAATGTGGTACATTAGATAGATAACCAAATAACATTTACATCCAGAATGAACCACATTTTATGGCATTGTCCTTGCAATTGACAATGCCATAAAATATAGAACTAAAATCACTGATCCTTAACTTGAAAGTACTGAATATCTAACTGATTGGCCAATCTGTCCTTTTTTCTTAAAAATTTGCTGATAGAGCAATGTCATCTCATGTTCTCCTTTTTAAATAAGTAACACAAAGTAGTTCAAAAGTAAGTTTGCGGTATTACTTAAGTCTTGCTTTTAATAGCAAGAAATATTTTAATGAATCATAGAATGTCCCGAGCTG
>VZTV01035827.1:16108-27761 GCA_013400875.1 Anhinga rufa
CGCGGCCGCTCGTACTTCCTGCTGGAGCGGCTGGGAACGGTTAATCAGTGTAAAGGTCTGCGACTTTCACAGAAAAAAGATTCCAATAAATATGAGTGTTCACTACAAAGCCTACATACCCCTTCCTCCAGCATTTGGCAAGTATCTGTGAAGATTTAACAGAAGTTTCAGTAACAGCTATTTCTTATTTAACTTTTTTTTTTCAGGAGGAGGCAGGCAATCGCCAGCATGAGCTGGCATCCTGATTCTCGGGTTGTGCATTCCTAAATACCAAGACAGCTGTTCAGGGCTTCATTTCAGAGGAAGAATGTTTCAGTCTGAATTACTGTGGTACCTCACGGCACAAGTACAAGCTTCCCATCTTTGTTTCTCCTCCTCATCTGAAATGAGCGTCATCCAGCCTGAACGTTTTCCCCTGCCTTTTTGCGACTGGAAAGCACAGCTTTTGTAATGATGTCCTTCACAGAGAGGTTGGCAGTACCTGCGGTCCTGAACCGAGATGCAGATGACGCTCCTGACGATGCTTTCTGTGAACCAGGCTCGGAGCCCTGCACAGTGGAAACTGCTCGGCCAGTTCTGCTGACTCACAGTGCCACAACAAACGCGGTCTGATAACTTCAGCAGAGTATCGGGGAAGTAGTAGAAGCATCCATTCAAAGGAAAGAAGGGGGAAAGCCTTAAGAAATACAAAAGGGGTCGCTGACCTAGGAGTAGGTAGGGACCAATTTACGTTCCTGTCGTTATTTACAGGAACAGTGAAGTCACCCTAAACCAAGAGTGTATTAGAAAGTAGGCGGGGAGTGGAATCCCCTGCAAACAGCTCATACCAATGTTTTTTGAAAACGTATATAATAGTACATTTTCTCCATTTGTGGTGGCTTTGAGGAATAATTTTTTTTTCTCTTTCATCTTAAATTATTTGTCACTGATCTGTTATAACCTTTGTTTTTCAGAGCACTTTTTATCTTAATCATATTCACACATTTTTGTGCAGTTCATTAGTTAATGTAACTAGAATTAGTAAATGTATTTTGATAGCGTGATTCCTGCTGCAGAATGCTTCACTGATATTTAAGCATTTTGGGGGAAGCATGGTGACTTCAGGAAGATTTGTAACTCAAAAAGGTCCAAATACAAGACTTTATGAAACACTATCAAAATTAAGTAAGAATCCTGAAACAAATTGATTTGGGTTTCCCGGGTTTCATTTTGCTAATATCAGTGCTTTATTTCAGCTGTTGTTTCCCTGGACTTATTTTAGACTTTATTAAAATTTGCATCAGCATATTAAGCTCAAAATTTATATTTGTATCAGAATGAAATATGAATGTATTGAAACATGACCTTAGTGAAGCCACCTTCCTAAATGATTTCTTTCTGAATGTTTTTCCTTTAAGAAATGCAACCATTTCAGACCAATCTAAAACACCATCTGCAGACAGAAGGATTTATGAACTTCTTTCCAGATACAGGAGAGCAGGTTTTCAGAGGTGTTGAGCATTCGTGGCTTCTGTGGAAATGAAGCACAGGAGCTACAAAGGAGGTATTTGCTTTGCTTCAGTATAGACAAACTTGAATGACATGTATCAGAGACCAGATTCAGTCTTAGGAAGGAGAAAGCTTGTAAATTCCTTCATTTTAAACTGCCTTTTTTTTGAATCTTGACCCTTCAGCAATTTCAGATGTGGGAAATATATTTCATCTGGTGTGCCACTGTGCTGCATTTTGCTGCACAATGTTGCTAAATAAATTACAATCCTCTGTTTACATTGCAGAGCCAGTTCAGGCAATGCCAAACCTGTGACCACAGGAAGCCCCAGGGTAATGTTTACCCAACTCCTGATCAGGAGCAAGTTGACTATTCCAGTGACTTTCTGTGGCCCAATGCCGTAACTCGTAACTCGGGAGCTGCTTCATGCTAATTAAAAGGGGTGAGGTTTGATTAAGATCTTGAGCCCTCTGGCAATCAGAACTATCTTCCTCTTCATCTTAGCTTCAGCTACAGGTCAAAGCAGGTTTCCCTTGTTTAGCTGGAACCTCTCACACCTTGTCTTCTAACCCTTTCATCAAATACAGGGGCTCAGACAAGGTTGGACACTTGCAGCGTGGCACAAGTTAGTGAAATTCCATGAGATTCATTTTGGAGTAAGATGAGGCATCTCCATTCACTTCGTTAGTTATCGAAGTATATTTTCTCAATGAATGATTAAGAGCAATTTTATCAGCACCTGGCAAAAGTAATTATAGGATCTTTTGCGAGGAATGGAAAGAAGGTGGTAAAGTTATTTTCACTGCCTGTAGTTTACACTTTTTACATTTTATTGTTATTTTTTATTATTATAGGACAGATGTTACTCTGCTGCAGATGGGCAGGAGGAAGGGCTGAGCCTTACGTACCAGGACAGGCCTCCCCTTTCTCCAGTCAGTCAAACCACCAAGTCAGATCACGTGCTAACATGGCACTGCTGGCATGAGGCTGTAGGCGGGAGGGAGCACGAAAACCCCTGTATGTGCTGCACTGAAGCTTCTTCTTGGCTTTGAGAGACTCGAGGAAGAGTCCCGGTGCTGCAAAGCATCTGGGACTGGTCATCACCAGTGGGCTGCTAGAGAGAAATGCATGAGAAGCATGATGGGCTGCCATTTCCTCAGGTCTCTGCTATATCTACAACCAATTCATTACTGCAAGAATCATAAAAAGGCCAGGTATGACTTCTTTTCACAGTGATTCACTAGAGGATGCATGTGAGTGAAGCTAAGCTTCTCCAGTTTATGGTTGCTTTTTGCCTAACTTGTGGCAAAACGCTGTAATCTCAGCCATTGTCTGCAAACTTTTCCAAATGTACCCTGGACCAGAAGCTTTTAAAATGATAAACCAGTGAAAGTTAGTACCAGGGGATGAAAGCTCATTTCTAACTTTTGTGTTCAAAATCACAAAGGCTAACTCGAGGCAAGGGACATGCTTCGGCCAGCCTCTGTAGGGTTCCTGTAGTGGCTCACGGGAGGGAGGCCCCTCTAGTGGCTGATTCAGCCCAGCTTCATTCCTCTGAATGACCTCTTGCCCACAGAGGCTGCACAGGAGGATTGGCCTCACTAACTGGAAATCAAACTGTCATTTTACAGGCAACTTAATCAGGCGTTGCTTTTTAGAGAAGCAGTCCCTCCAAAAACTCCCAGTTGTTCTCACCTTCTGCCATGCCCTCCTTTACAACAGCCCAAGCCCTCATGTGGCTGCGTGGGAACAGATCGGGGAGCTAGAACTGAGCTGGACTAAAACAAACTCAGGAAGTTGACAACAATGTTTTAGTCTTAACCCAAACCGATTCCCCAGTCTGGATCACCATCCTTCTTCCTACCTGTTTATAGAGGCATGAAGCAGAAGGCAGTGAAGAAGCTGGAAGAAGGAGGCCAGGTAGAGAAAGCACTGAGCTGCCTCTTTTGGTGGCAATCACATTTTTACAGCAGCAGCAGAACAGGTGAAAGCTCCGTGTTCCCATGTGACTGCTCCCTTACTCACCTAACAAGCTATGCAGTTTATACTGCAGTATTTTGATTTTATAAAGAAAAGAAGGATTAGTGAGGACTGGCTGAGACTCATCAGTATTTCTGAGATCTTGTGGAGAGCAGAAGAAGGAATTCAGCCAGAACAGCTCAAAAGCCTTCCAGAAGGGTAACAGTGATGCCTGGCAGATGACCAGATCTGTGTGAGCCAATGCAGTGCCGTTCAGGGATTCCTGAGCTAACACTCACCTGCCCCAGTGGAGTGCTGCTTAGATTGCTACCTGTGATGCTGGTAGCACAGCAAGCTCTTATGTTCCAGTCACAAAAACAGGATAACTATGAGGTTTTCTGAAACTGCAAGGAAACCACCATTATGAGAAGGCATGTCTTACTTTATGCACAGCTCAGAAGTTTGGCTGTCCTGAGCTCTGATGAATATACATGTTGCAGGAAAGTAAGAAAGTGTCCAGCTGCCAAGCTTGCTCGCTTGGCTTGTAGCACTTTGGGTGCAGACTCTGTATGAGCTCATAAGCCAAGGAAAGCATATAATCAGAGAACAAAGATATTAAAGCCACAAAAAACATGTGGCCAAGATGCAAAAGATGGAGAATCCTTTGCCAGTGTAATTATCTCAGTATGAGTAGATTTTTTAAACTGAATTGTTTGTTAGTCAAATCCCAAGTGTGGATACAGACTGTGCTGCTATACATTGCTGTAGCTCTCTCGCCTCCTGTTATGGGAATAAGCTACATGGAAATAATGCTCATGCAGACTCTTCCATTACAGACACATAGAGACATTGCTTCAGCATAGTTAAAATGATTCAAACTATGTGAGCAAGTCCTGAAAGATTGTTCTCTGAAGAATTTGGGTGACCTGACGGTGCATTAGGTTTGAATTGAGACTTGGATAAGGATTAGGCTGGACTGAGGTTTGCTCTGCCTACATTTTCATGCTAACAGAGTTACTCAGGTTATAGGTTTTTTTTTAATCAGGTAGTTTTAAGTTCCTGTGACAATTCTGGGAGCATGCTTCCAGCAAAATGAGCCATCTTTCCAAAAAAATATCAATCAGATATATTTTGTACTGCTAGAATTTAGTATTTTTTAAAACAATATAACTAGTTCTAAAATGATAAATGTAAATAAGACTGACATGGATGTATAACTCATGTATAAAGTGACCTGGACATAGAATCATAGAATCGAGTAGGTTGGAAAAGACCTTTAAGATCATCAAGTCCAACCATTAACCTAACACTGCCAGTTCACCACTTAACCATCTCCCTAAGCACCACATCTACACGTCTTTTAAATATTTCCAGGGACGGGGACTCCACCACTTCCCTGGACAGCCTGTTCCAGTGCTTGACAACCCTTTCCATGAAGAAATTTTCATTAATATCCAGTCTAAACCTCCCCTGGTGCAACTTGAGGCCATTTCCTCTTGTCCTATTGCTTGTTACTTGGGAGAAGAGGCTGACTCCCACCTTGCTACAGCCTCCTTTCAGGTAGCTGTAGAGACAGACAAAGTCTCCCCTCAGCCTCCTCTTCTCCAGGCTAAACAACCCCATATTTAAGTCCTACCACTATTATCCCATATTTTGCTGGCAAAGACAGATGTCTTTGCCTCTTGTGTTAAGAACACATTGTTCCAGATGACCTAAAGCACACATCCTCATTCCAGTGGTCCTCCATTTCCATGAGTTGTTTGTGGCTACAGTGGAACCTTTTAAACTGGTAAAACTAAGAAAACAGGAAAGATAAAAGTCCAATGTGGCCTGCAGTGCCACACCATCACTTGCACTTTCTTCTCATGCTTATGCCTCCAAAGATTGAGGACCCTTTTCCTGTTTTGTTTAAATACTTCCTTCAAGTTCACTGAGAGTTCACAGGCCACAAGTCTCAGAAAGCCGTTGTACTTTCTGATTCTGCATGGTCACATCAGGAGACACTGTGTTTTTTTCTGTCTGGGAGGGGCAGCAATTTTCATCTTTTCAGATGTTACCACGATGTATAGACTTACAAGTGCAAAAAGAACAGACGCAGAAAAGCATTTCCAAAGCCCATGTCAGCACTATTCCAAAGCCAACTAACTGTAGCATATTAAAGAAAAAAATCAAAACCAATCCATCTGATAGTGTCTCTAGCCTATGAGCATGCTGTAGAAGGACAGACCTCATTTTTGCCTGCAACACACTCACAGAAAAAACTCATGCTCCATCAGCAAGGTTTAGAAATGTTTTTTGAAACAACCCCAATCCTATCCAAAAGGAGCTTCCCCTAGACAGCCAAGAGTTCTTAAGGACTTGCCACAGCTATCCTGAAGTTAACTAAATATGCTACCAGGACATCAGCTAGAGAAACAGCTGGGAAAGCCCTGCTATGAGTTAGGTGCTGTTCCTTTTGTGCTTGCAAACTTTTCATACTTAGGAGTGGTGCGCTGACTTGACTCGTACTGTACTGGCAGCAGGAATAGTACCTGTCTTGCTCCACCAGTCACCCCCGTCCTTGGCTTTTTCCCCACTCAGTGTGCATTTCAAAACAATATCCAGTCTCAATACTCAATGACCAAAAGAGACTTTTTTTTTCTTCTTGCTAAAATACCAATCTCGTATCTGCACATACATCTCCTTCACATTACCAACATTCTCTGTCTTCTAACATCCTATTTCTACCTCCTACTACATGCAGCCCTTCTGAGGGAAGAGAATGGTCATGTAGAGAAGAACTGGAAATTCAGGAGACAAGCAAGTTACAGACAACAGAAGATAATCAGTTATAGTGTAAAAAGGAAATAAAATAAAAAGCTGGAATAATCAACTGAGTCCATAATTTGGTTATAGCTCTGAGCTTTTACTAGATGCTCAGGCTTGTTAAGTGAGATATATAGCTCATTTAAGATCACAAACTTTCAGACATTTTAAATTGCCTAGATCCTGTAAGACACTTGCAGTTGCATGGATGATAAATTCCATTAATATTTGTTTGTTGTACCACTGTGCTATTAAACTTATTATCTCACATACTCAGTGCCTGTCAGTCTGTAAATAAAACCTAGGCAATGAGAACATCAGAATGAGGGACAGGTTATAATGCCATAGCATCATTATGGAGCTGCCTGGACAGGTAGTGCTTCCCAGTCATTTTTCTGACAGCTCACGGGATGCTTCCCCAGACAGGATCACTGCAGATATCCCTAGTGGTTCTGTGCATCTCTGAACATGCCACTTCTGTGCCTCATGTTAATATACTTCATATACAAAAGCAGCCTTTAGAGCTGAACATACAGTTCCTATGCTGCCCTTTGGGATTTTCCCTTCTCTCAGAGCTTCCTGGGGAAACAAAAAAAAGGGTAAAAAAGGACTGTGAGTGGCTGAACCGATGAAGCCTGCTTGCCTTGTGCCTCAGATTTCTGGTGTGACCTCTGAAGAAAGCTTTTTGCATGGATGGAAAGTTTGTAATAACCCATGCCTATTGAAGACTCCCACTGTTTGTTAAGGGGTGAACTCACATTGCACCTTTTCACTCCATCAGGACACAATTTCCATTACCTGACTGCCAACTGTCCCAACACATATAGCAGTTCAATGTCTCAAAGAGGTCTATCCTTCCATGTAATTTTTTTGAAACTGTGCAACAAATCCAGGTATATACACACTCCCTCATTTATTTATTTGGGAAAACAATCTAAACAAATCAGATGGGGGGCAGATTAGAAGAATGCCCTTCTTTAACCTCAGCACTTTGTGTAGTGGTTATTTCTGCACCATCTGCACCAAGCCTATGAAGTGGGATTCTTGTTCAACATGGAGGCTTGAGGGGAGAAAACAGAAGGGAGAGAAACATGCTAAAACAGAGGAAAGAATTCATGCCACCATGTAGACAGAGGAGGCCTCAGGACGTGCCAAGGAGCTGTCATAAAAGCGTTTCAACCACTAGGCAAAGAAGAGGCCTTGTGGCAAAGGGTACCAGACATGCTGCCGAGGCAGACAAGCTTCCAAAGAACACAGCTGCTTTGTGGTCACATTCAATGTTCTAGCTAAAGCCTACCTTGTACTGTCTTTTGGTACTGTCAGATCGATAATGGGTTTGTATTGCTTGAAAGTTGCACTCCTGAAAATAAATTCAGTTGGGCACAATTCTCCCTAAAAGCACAATAATCCTAATAATATAAATTCATAAATGCATATGCCTTTTATGTCATGAGGCTTATTTAAATTATTGTTGTTCACCGGGTAACATAGCTTCCTGCCCCACAATCCTGCTCTGCAACCCTGGATCCCTGATGAACAGGACATTTTAGTACAGGCAGGCATCTTCTCTGTCAAAAAAAGTCAAAATAACTTGAAAGTCTTTCCTGGCTCTGTTTCCGGGCCTCCACTAAAAATGCTCTCCCTTATTTTCACATACAAAGTGCAAGGCACAGCAACATTTCTAATGCACAGAAAATCTTTCTCAGAAACCTCCATCCTTGTTATCATACCTCCACCATTTTTTTAAACCTCACAAACACATATGCTGGAGTCATTTTACAGCTACTTGGACTAAAGAGTTCTCTATAGAAAGTGGTTTCATAAGCCAGAGAAGTTAGCCCAGATGTCTTGACAGTAAAATTGATAGTGGTTTCAGGTGGAATTTTGGCTACTCTGCAATAAAGCAAGAGGCTGCTGGAGGGATTGACCACAATTTGTAGGACCTCTTCTGAAGATGATGAGGTCTAGATCGGGGTGGGGGAGAATGAGATATAATAGGCATGTGGGTCTTGTCAAAGGATCTCACCTACTCAATTTTGAGAGAACTCAAAGCTGAATTCTTCCTTGTTAATAATCTCCACCTGCTGTCAATGACAGCAGCCCCAAAGATCTGGTTTACCATCACTCCATTGTTCTCCCCACAGCTGGGGAAAGGAGAGCTTCCACATGTCATGGACTTTTTTACAGTGACAAACTCTAATGTTGCTGGCTAACATTGGTACTTTGGGGGTCACGTCTGTGCAGATTTCCAGAGAAGTGGCATCTACACCTTATGTTCTGCTGTCCTTTCTGATCCTCCCGGGTTAGTGTGGCTGTCCTCTCCCACCAGCCCAGTGCTGGCTGACCAAGCCTGTCAGCATTTTCACTGTGTGAAGCCACTCCAGAAAAATATCAGGCTGCTTGATTTTACTTTCATCCTCTACCCCTACAGTGGTTATCAAGCTAAAGGTTCTCCACTGCTTGGGAGGCTGTTTTGCCAGAGCACTTATCAGTAGCACTCTGAAAATGTGCAACAATCTGAGAATTATACTGTCTGGCTAGTGAAAAAGAAGTAAGTGACAGAATAGAAGATGAAAAAAACCCTAAAATTGTAACCTCTGCTTCAACACCTAAATTACAATAGGTTTTAGTTTGTATCACAGTCTATTGCAACATCATTAATGCACTGAATTTGCTGGTGAAACATTTCAGTCAGAACACTATGAACATATTGCAGACAAGCTCTGCACTATGTGGAGGCATCATTTTGCAAGGGAGGTACTCTAAGCCCTATTACACAAAGCAGTGTAGAAACACACATTCAGTGAGACATTCATTGAGGCTAGGTACTTTTTCATGTGGAGAAGGTGTTGGTTTGGATGCACTTAAACTTGTTATAGTCTCATACTAGCATATTTCTTTACCTTCTAAGTACCTTCATATTGTCCTGATTATGTTTACATTCTGTGGGTGAAAGGCAAACAGAACATACATTTGGATGGAAAAACAGACATATCACCTCTGTAAGAATACCAATAAATGTGGTAATAAGTATGCTAAGATGGAGACATTTAAATATTCACTTGGAACTTTATGACAGAGCATGATGTAGGCATTACTGGCTGAAATTTTATTTCATATAGGTATAAAAGCAGCAGCTTACAAACTGCACAGTAAGGAACAAACGTAATACCTTTTGTTTTAAAGATTTGCAAACACGGCTTAATGTGCTTCTGTTAAATGAAATGCAAATACAAATAAATTAATGAAATCCTCCTTTTGAGAGGAACCATCAACTGCTCTTAACATCTCCATTCAAATGCTGGAGTCATTCTGGGTCTCTGTGCTGATTTCTGGTACAGGCCTCTAGCACAGGCTTCAGAAAAAGTAAAATTCAGATAAAGAGCTAGGTGAGTGCTTAAAAGCTTCACAACTACAGTGAACCGGCTTTTGTCTTCCACTAAAGTCCATAACAACAGGAGCCCTCCATGCAGAAGAGGATGAAGATTTACTTCCAGTTGATGAAATTTATATTAAAGCCCCACCAGATGCTGGCCTTTCAGTCGACTTGACATCTCTCAGTGTGCACTTGAATGAGTAAAGAGGTGCTCTCCAAGTCTGACGTTAGGATTAACCATTAGGTACTTCTGTCCTTCAGCCTACCTCTGACAATGACTTTCCATTGCCTCGGACAACTCTGTTTTCCATCCAGGCTTAGATTTTCTTTCTGTAGGGACTACGAAGGAATACTGAAGAGACCAAAAATCAGGAGAACTGTAAGGGATACCTGCTGTACCAAGCAGGCAGCTCAACAGACGACTGAAACATGGAGCGTATTACTAGAAGAGCATAAGCTATCATAAGCATAAGTTTTGGTTAGACTAAATAAATACCATCAGTAAATGGGACTGTGTGACATTGTGAGGCACCAGTCACTCTCAGGTGCCCAACACAATCCTTTCCATTATTTACATGCAAAACCTAAATTGTGGGGTTCAAAAATAAGCAAAGAATATGTAGAACAGTTCTGAAAATAAAGCCACATAAGATTATGGTTGAGAGACAAACCAGTGAGCAGAATCTTCAAATAATAAAATGTTATGAAGTGGCTAAATACTAGGTGATTGAAGTATTCTAGAGAATGAGAAATTATAAAGCTTTTAACAACAGAATGAATTTAAGTGATCGAAAAAGGAAGATATTGATATTTCTGTAGGGGAGTGGGAGTTCTGGTTTTTTATAATGTATGCAAACACTTCTGTGACTAAGAACCTATCAACCCTAACATTACATGGATGGATGTCGTACATGTATGCCTCTTGCAGTACATTTTAGAAGTTTGTAACTATGTGCTAATTCCTAAGCTCTAGCAGGACACAGGGAAGAGGTTCCTAAAAGAAGACACACACACAAATACACAAACACTTTATTTTTAATGAAAGCTTACATTCAGCAAATCTCAAACAATATCCTCTCTACCTCCCCCAAACTTCCATCTTGATCTATGCGAAAAAGCTGGGATCCTTTGAATGTGGGAAAAGGCCTAATCTGAACTGTGTTCTTTCAGTGTTTGTTTAGTAAAAGAAAGTTATGCTTCAGGAAAGTCTAAATATAGATATTCCCTGCTGCACACAGTTCACAGTCTAAGCCAGATAGACACAGCCTGGGAACTGGGACTCTCAGAAGAGACAATAACTAAATCTCTTTAAAGACATTCTATGGTATTACTGACTTGCTTCACAAAGGCACCACAGAAGGAAAGATAATTAGTGGAAATTAAAAAAAAAAAAAAAGGCAAGAGTGTCACCACAACCTCCTCTCATGAGGACGGAGCTGTCACTCCCTCATGTGGTCAGATGTTCCTCTTGGAATATGTGTATGGAGGGAAAGACGGACAGTGCGTATCTCTAATGGGTGACCTTCAGCGACAATTTTTTTTTTTTACTATTTTTTTTTCTGCTGATGGTTGAAAAATAACTCTTTTAGGCCAGCTGACCAAAGCCAGCATTTTCAGTCTGCAGACTCCAGGTTGTTGATCTGTTTTTCTTTTTAACATGGGTGACTCTTCAGTTAACTTGTTTACATGAACAAATGTGTTGGCAGCAGCAAACTCAGCATGGAAATTCAATAACTGTTCCTTTCTGGCAGTATGAGCAGACTTTAGCTGAAATAATGGAAAAACAGATTTCTCAGAAGTTTAATGGTAGCTTTGGAAGTGATTTTTTGTTGTGTATTATTTGTGGAGATTTAGTTAAAATCAATAAACTGTAATGAGTAATGCTTTTGCTGAAATGCAGTTTATAACTGAAAGCTGCTTTGACCAAAATTCTGCACAATAGCTCTCTTTCCTCCTGGATCAGTACAATGCTGGGTCATATTGACCGCATGATGGAGACCAAAGGGGAAAAAGCCCCTCCCACT
>VZTV01035830.1:0-17500 GCA_013400875.1 Anhinga rufa
TTTTTTTTTTTTTAAAAGACTTAACTGACCCAGCAGTCTAATTTGTTTTTAATTCACAGGTGAATGGCTTATGAAGAAAATCACATCTAGTACGAAGAAAAAAAAATAAACAAATCAGTAAAATTCGCAGAAAAAAAAAATCAACAGCCAGAAGTGTCGCCCTGCTGGCATGACTGAAAAGCACTGTACCAGCACAGAGCAGTGCTCTTCTCGACGCTGTATTTCATTAACACGCTGTTTGTATTTACTAGCAAGGCGGCTGTCAGAGCACCACGGCTTCAGAGATCCCTGTCGCGGGGGTCCCGTGCCTCGGGCAGGGACGCCGGCTGAAAGCCCTGCCTGTACCACGAGGAAGGGGAGTCCCTGAGCCGGAATACGTCCATCTCTCCCCACGTGCCTCCACATCCCAGAGCTCAGATGAAAGCGTTTCCCACTGCCCGGGCCCTCCAGTGCCCCATCCTAAAACTGGAAGCAAAACCATAATGCCCATCTCCGGCACAAGCGCCTTTCCAACGCACTTCACTGCTTATTAGAAACCTGCAATTAAAGAAACCAAGAGGCTTATTTAATCTCCAGCTTCTCTGGAATGCTTAACATGATAAAACAATCTACTCGAATGCAATTAGGAGTTGCACTGAAGCTGTGGTAAACCTGGAATCTCTGCCAAACTCACCCAACTACCGTCAAACCTTAACCCTTATGATACACAGCAGAAGGGGCTTTTTGTCTAAGAACCATGGAGACAGCGTTAAACCCACAAAAGACGGCTTACCGAGCGGTAGACCTTTGTGCTATGAACATTATAATACTGAAAGCTGAGCAATGACAGCGAGTATGTTTGCAGTAAAACACGGTTTATGTGGTCCTACAGCCAGCGGTGGTCCGCCAAGGCGGCGCTACGGAAGAAAAGCTGCCGCTGCCAAGAAGCCCATGCAGCCCCGAGAAAGCCATCTCTCTGTGCAATCACCGACGTCTTCGCGGCTCCCCTTAAGTCAACAGAACAAAGATCATTATCCGTGTCGTTCGTACCACATCGGTAACGCCGACGCTACCCGGCGAGGCGGGGGCTGAGGTACCCTGCGCGCCCGGGAGGCTTGGAGGGATGGAGGAAGGTGCTGCGGTCCTTGAGAGCACACGGCTATTCCTGCTCGGCAGCGAACGCTGTATTTCAATGAGAACAGCAGAAACGGTGGGAGCCACTGCTAGCGAAGCCCCGTTCGCCCACCCTGGCTGCGTGCATGCTCCAAAAGCAAATACTGTGCTTTGGACCTAAAAATGGAGAGCTGAGGGGAAAACCAGATAACCGAAACCTTAATTTGCAGTGAAAAACTGCACTTTACTCTGACCAAAAGGATGGGTAAGCCAGCTCCAGAGCATTATCTATGCAGTTACAGGGCCTCTGGTCCAAAAAAGCAATGCAGTTAGCCAAACAGCACTGTGCTGGATAGAAATGATCATGGTTCATTAATGGTTGAGGAAAAAAACCCCACCTTTTTTTGTACAGGCAAAACTAGACGTTTATCGTGTTACAAGACAGGACATCACCTCCTGCTCACAGAGGCAGCTCCCCCCTGAATAATTTGTACTGCCCAAAGATGAACCTCCACTATTCTTTCCCCTCAACCTAAAAAGATAAAAATAAAAAAAAAAAANTTTGTACAGGCAAAACTAGACGTTTATCGTGTTACAAGACAGGACATCACCTCCTGCTCACAGAGGCAGCTCCCCCCTGAATAATTTGTACTGCCCAAAGATGAACCTCCACTATTCTTTCCCCTCAACCTAAAAAGATAAAAATAAAAAAAAAAAAAGAAAAAAAAAGAAAAAAGGAAAAAAAGAAAATACTTTTTCCTGAGAAATTTAGAACTTCCCTTTACCTTTTATGATGCTCTTTTTTTCTGTGCTTTTGGAAGAGGTAGCTGGTTCCTGTAGTGAAGTCGCCCGCTACACCCCAACCTACCTTTTCTGCAAGGCCTCTGTTCTGTCCACGAGGTCCTTGGGCTGCAAAACAGCCCGCATCAGAGCTCCTCCTTACACAAACCAAATACATCCTTTCCGATACCTTCCTGATGGTTGAACTGCATTACAGCCCGGAGTCTGGAAGCCAGTAGAGATGTCTTCTAGATGTCCATAGTAAGAATTACGTTTTGTGAAATCCCAGCCTGAAATTCCAAACAATTCTAAAGTTGTACTAACAGGTTAGCTTTAAATTGCCACCTGTCTCAGATCTTTTTCTTCTTATTTGTGGAAGGAATGGAAGAGATTTAGTTTTCTGAACAAAAATCTCATACGGAAAGGTAGTTAAGAAAAATATCTGCTTTTTCAGCATTTTCTTGTCTTCTGTGACATTAAATCTTTTATGCCGTTAAACGATTTAACTCATTCCTACATAGAGGATCAAGAAAACCATAAGCAAGCAGAACATCCGTACAAGGAGACAGGCCACCACAACAGACCTCAATTAACTCTACGCTGAGTAAGGAGCTATTATTTCCCCCACAGGCAAATACCAACTATTTACACAGACAATGAAATGATCCTTCAGTTACTTAAAGGCTCTTAAAGCCCTTAAAGTGAAGTTCTTCACAAGCCAGGACCTATAAAACTTCTGAAAGACGAATCACTGAAAGAGATGGGTAAAAAAAAGAAGGGATAACTGCTCCACATCTGAAACAATACCCATGGAAGAATTAGTTATTTATCAATAACATACTTGTCTTTAAAACACTTTAAATTACGTGTTTCCTAAAGGATTCACAAGTTGAAATGGAAACAGAATGATGTATGGAGATTGTTTCCCTACACACCTCCGGGAATAGCAGGAAAGGACAGAACCACCGTGGAATCCCCTGCTGCGCTGGGCAGGCGCGGGGGGAGCTTTGAAAAATGAGGGATTATTATTTGCTCATGGTAAGAAAGAACCTTTATTCTTACGAATGACTGATTATTTAATTAATTGTGATTTAAGGGAATTAAAATGCTAGGAAGAAAGCTGGCAAGGACTTCAATGATTAAAGAGATGCCCCAGTCACAGCCATTCCAGACGAGGAACATCTTCGGGAAAAATTTCTTTAAAGCAAGAGAAATGGAGCTGTTATTTCCAAATAGCATGTTTTTACTATGGCATTCCAAAAACGCTTTCAAAACCAGAACCAGTGTGGGTCCTGAGTTTTCTTCTTCCAGAAGCTTGTGGGTCCAGACCTTTACAAAAATAGAAAGAGGAGCCAAGAGTTTACGCAGTTCAACAAGTCATGTAAAGTTAAACATGATTAAGCTCCTTCTCTAAATACAGATACGGATCAATTTTCAAAACTGGCCCGAGCAGAGATGCTGAAAAAGCCCTGACTGCCTACAATTGCAGCTGCGCAAGAAAAAAACCCAAACAAACAACATTTTCTGCGGTTGAGATGTAACACAGGTCATAAAAAAGGCCCGAAGACTCACTTCCCTAAGCTGTATCATTTTCAAATTCAGCCAATCCAAGTACTAATCACTGAGCTAAAAAGGGCAAGAAGATAATGAAGAGTGTCGCTTGGAAGTGATGGGGGAACAAAAATATGCATTTTTACTTCCAAGAGCAGAGCGGCGGCTGGGAGAAGCCGGCTGGAAACCCGCAGACCCACAAACCAACAGCCTTGGGCGACGCCAGAGAAGGGGAAGGAAAATGCAGCACCAGGCGGCAGCGAGGGAAATGAAAGGTATCGCTCAGGAGACCAGGCTGGAGTGGACTGGGGCATCTGAAAGGTAATTTCTCGTAATTTATTGCTGCTGCCCATCATACACCGGATTGATCCGAGGGGGGGTAAGAGGAGAACTACGCTCGGAAAGCCATTAGCGGGCAAGAGATCAGTACTCGGGATGCTTGCAGAAGGTAAGAGAAAGCAGAAATTCAGAGTGAGCCAGATCACCAGCGCTGATAGACTTTGGGTTTCAATAGGCTACCGGGGAGGACGTTATCTGCTAGCTTTTCACATCCATAATGAGAACTAATTTAAATAAAAGTGGAACTACATATCACAACCCGTTAATGAAGGAACATAATAAGAACAGATCTTGACTGAAGCCTACATCGCGTTGCAGAAAATGTGCTTCTCACAAAAGTTCTACTATCAACATTTCTGAATAATTAATTCGGAAATGAAAGCAGTTTCAAGGTTAGCAAGGTTCCTTCAACGCTCTCTGAATAATTCGCAATATTCAACAACTTCCAGCATAACAGTGCACTTGGAGTTGTCTATCACATCACACTCAGATGACCTAAGGAAACACAGAAATACACGGAACAGTAAAACATAACCACCTACAAGAAAATAAAAATCAAACATACTCATAGATGAAAACTAAATTTAATGTGCGTTCCTGAGGGATGGAAAATGAAACACGGAAAGGGCTATACTGCATCGGATCGGTGGAATGAGATGCAAAACGCATATGAAAGGCTTCCATTTGAGCCGTTAAAACCGCACGCTTTGGAAACGCGGGGCTCTGCAACGAACAACACTGAGGTCTGGTGTCAATTTAAATGCACTGAACACCAGGAAAATGCCCCCAACTAAGGCTTCAAACTTGTACAGCACATTTCCACTCAACCCAACTAGATTGCCTGTCACATCTGACATGGCTTGTCAAAAGTTATCCTTCACTGCTCATGGGCAACATGGAGGGTCAAAAGACCAAATACAATGGTCCAACCCATCCCATTTTTTTTCCTTCAGAGCAGCAGATATTGAACTCGAAGATGACAAGACAGAGCAGGTTGAAGCGGCTGCCAGAGAAAGAGAAGCTGTCCAGAGCCGCTGATCTGAAGGAGAAAAACCAGCTGGTCTGTGCATGTCATGGCTGGGGCTCGGGCGCTGACAGTCTCACACAAAAGGGAGTGAAAAGCCGAGAAACTTGAAGTGGCCTTTGCAAACCATTTCAGCCGTTAAAAAGGAAAGACGCAGCCACCCGGTAATGTGAAACGCGCCACGTAAGTGATTGAAGGGGAAAAGGATGTCCTCCCTTTTGTTAATCTGCATCCATATGAACCAGAGAGGATTTTTATCTTTTTTTTCAGGCTCTGAAAAGAATTTGAATTCTAAGAATAGCTTTCTAAAAATAAGCTAGGAGTGAGAAATAAAACCTTGAAATGAATGTTCGAAAAATGCAACACCCTTAAAAGCAGCCCAAAATCTTTATCAATATTTGCAGTCCACAGGCTTGCTTGTTCTGACAGCAGAAGACATTAAATGATAATTTATGGAAAAGCGATTTATTAATAGCTGCAAGTACAGAAGGTGCCGCGAGCCTGTTGCAGTCAGTAGCCTTACGCCTATTTGAATGGACAACTGCAGAGGTTTTTCCGCAATATCACTAGAAGAGTCGCAGTCACGTGCTGCACTGCAACAGACCTCGGCGCACCCGTCTCCTTCAGGTGCCCGACACCCTCCTATCGCTCCACTATCGCAGTGCTGTCACCCTTCCTGCTTCTGGTTGTCTTTCTACCAACAAGAATCCTGACTTGTTTCTTTTCTCTCCCTCTGTAATAATCTGAGTTTCACGTACCATTTCTTCTAAGCGAGTGAAGTTACAACTGAAAAAAGATTTGTGGAAAAATCTGTACGCTGAGAGAAATCAGGGGGCAAGCGTGCGTCCAGTTGTCTGCCCGGGAAAACCCAACACGGAGACCCCGAGTTCATTAATTCCTGCACGGTTATTGGAAAGCTCTGTGAGGCCACCCGGGCAGACGGTACATCCCCCGGGGGTGAGGGCAGGAGGAAGGGTGCACCCAGCGAGCCCCGAAGGGACAGCACCCTCCTCCTCGCCTCCCTCGGGAGGGCATGGTGACCATGGCAAGGGTGGTGGGATGGGGTGGGAGCACTCCACCGTCCACCGCCTGGCCTGGCCGAGGAACTCCCGACCGCCACGGCATTGCAGCAGCTCCCTCCGTCCCTGCGATGGTGACCACGAAGCTCGCCGAGGCCCTCGGCACGCACGCGGGTAACGAGCGGTGAACGAATGCCCTGAGAAGCAACCGCATCCAGGCACACGTTAATAACAGGGTATTTCCAACCTCAATCCTATTCTTTAATGTCACTGTCTTTGTGCTTTAATTACCTCAAAAGCAACATCAACTTAAATTAGCGAGGGAATCTGGCGTCACCACCACCGCGCAGGAAGTTCTCGTTTGCTGGTGGTGGCAGCGGTGGCAGAGCTGGCTGCACCCACAACAGCAGGCTACAGAGTGATGTCTTTAATACACGGGTGGCTAATAAATTAGTATTTGATTACGAAAACTTGCATTTTGTATTTTAACATTTTTCATTCCTTCTGGACTGTGTTCGGTTTTGCTGGATCACCTTTAATCTAATCTACCATGTGTCTCACTGAATTTTAGCATTTTATATTTATTCAAGTATACTCTATTTTCTTTCACAGATTTCTGGTGGTGGCTGCTCCCTTCTGTAAGGTCCTTCAGATCACTTAAATGCATATGTACATTACTACAGGTATTTATTTCACCTTTTTTGCATAAACAATCCTTATGCATGAATAAAGCTACTATTTTAGACGTTTTAAGAATTTAATCTTCAGGTAAGAAGAAGAAAAAATAATCTAATATCCTAGGTTCAGTTCCCATATTTGCCTTTTCAAGCTGCTTCTCACCCCCGTCTCCCCCGTACCTCTCCCCGGGCTAGGGCAGGAGGACGCCGAGGAGCCCGGCTCCCGGCGGGTTGCGGGTGCCATGTGCCACAGCCGTGCCCACCCCGCCAGCTTCGTTTCCCTTCAACATCCCGATGCTCTCGTCATATTCATGAGCTGCAATTTAATTCAAGTGCACTCAAGTTCCAGCAAACACAAAGAGGCCAAGAGCGTGGTGGTGTGTGCGAGGCTCCGCCGGAGGCGGGGGAGATGGGTAAATATCACTGCGGCAGCCGGCGTGAGAGGATAACCTGCCCACACATACGCCAGCCCAATTAGCCGAGGCAAAAAGAGCTTTTATTCCCCGAAGAGTCAAAGAAAGTCTTAGCAATGCTCTCCATCACCCGGCCCGAGATGAAGCTACTGCGCGGTCCAGCACGGTCTATGCAGCGACACCGAGTGCTAAAGCTACACCCCTCCAAAGAAAAGGAAACTTGGAAGAGGAGAAGACGCAGAAGATGAAAGCTTTTTGTTTGTCTTTTCATCAGCTGAGAACTACAGATTCAGAGTGGTTCTTTATAGCACCAAAAAGCACTGAAAGGAAGAGTCGTGCCCCAAGGGCAGAGGAAGCAGCACCTTTACCTGGCGCCACCTGGGCACGATTGAAAACCCGCCACCAGAGAAGTGGTGGAACGGCCTTTGCCTCTTCAAAGCGGCAACAAGAAGTCTTTAACGTAGACCGTCTAAAAAAAAAAGATCTAGAGAAATAAAAATAGTTACTGAAAGCATATTAAACTAATCTGATTAACAGACTTTTACCGGAACCACTTTATTATCAAATACAGCCCAACCAGTGAAAGTCTGCAAGAAACTCGAGGCGCTGCAAGTAGGCAAAGAGATGTGTACCGCCGGACTCCATCCTTAATCTTCTTGGCTGACTAAGTCACTCTGATAATGCTCGTTTTCAGAACTTTCTGAAAATAAACAAATAAAAAACCCCACGAGGAGTCCCAAAGAGCAATGAGATGTATGAATGCACAAAATCAAATACGGAAAAAACATGAGGAATCAAGAAATGAAGAGCTTAGGAAAAGTTAATACGGAATTCGAGAGAACAAGTGTACTCAATAAAATTACTTCTTGCAAAAGAAATAAAATTATAACTGGGTATATAGTCTGACACCGTAACGCTTTAGGCTTTTGAGGAAAACACTGAGGTCCAAAGGCTTTCAAAACCAAAATAATCTGGTTAAAGAGCAAGAGAACGTGCACTTTTATGGCGTGCGCGATTAAAAAGGCTCAGCGATTTCTGAACCTGCCTGGAATACGCGGCCCTTTAATCCCACCGCTGCCCAAACCCGTGCCCAAGTCGAGCAGACCACCCCTGCGAGCGCGCCGTTTCCGCACGCCACTCCAGGCTAAACCCTCGCTGTGTATATACTAGTAAATTCAACAGCCTCTTTAACATCCCAGAACGAATTACTGACAAGTCATTTTTTGCTCCATATTGCAAGTCAATGTGGCAACCCTGTTTTTTTTCCTATTACAAACATGTACTGTACTTCGGCTCCGAGCCGTTTGGATGCTGATACAAGATTCATAATGGCTGTCAGAATCTGCAATTTTTCCTTTTGTTTTATGAGGTCAGGCAATATTACCTGCACTGATGTATTCCATTTCCCCAGCTGAAAACCTTCTCATTTGAGCACGACAGGTTGAGGGAGTCATGATTTTGCAACCTAGCATGTGAAACACAGTGCGAGGGGGCAGGTGGCTAACCCCACGTTCTCCTTTTGCTCTTGTCCACTGGCAACAGTAAATTAAACTGTCAAAAACGGAATTGTCCTGTCATCAACAAAGCTATAGCTTCACAAGTATTGCAACATCAGATATATTTCTAATTCTGCATTTCCCTGCACCTGTAATTTCATCAGGAACTCGCACTGGACCATGGTGAGAAGCTGTCCAGGGGACACTGGCACCGCAAGCTCCTTGGGAGGCTTGACATGGCCTTTCAAAGACAGAAATTAATGAACAATACCGGCAATTTGTTATATATATATAAAAAAGCGTTCGGCACGAGGTCCTGACCTTCCGCATTGCTCCGCAGCCCGGAGGAGGCCGGGGATGCTAACGGGCTGCGACACGGGGCATGCGGCAGCACCGCGGCGCGCACGGAGCTGCGACAAAGGACCAAAATTTCAACCCATTTAAATGCATTAATTGCACAGATAAAGGCGGCCTTGCACTTCAAAACCTCCCATCCTCCTTTCGGCCACTTCAGAGATTAAAAGCACCTCCGAGAAGTTCTCTCTCCCATCGAGTGGGTTTTATTCCGGCACGCGTTGCTTCATGAGTCGGTGGCAGAAACAGTAGTTTTTGGAGAGTAAACGCAGGTCCCTTCGCTTCACGTTTGGAATACTCAAACCAGTGCTTCCTCTCGTCATGCAGCTCTCCGGGGGTCATTTTAAAAGCACACGATTAATCACGATTTTCATTCCAGGATGTAAATGTGGTTTCAGTTTTTCACTTGAAGATGACTTCCACCTTTTCTTTACCCTGCTTTAGATCTGCTGGAGTAAGTTACTAACCTCGTGTGCTACACGGAAGTACAACCAGCCCGGAGGATATGCCTGCTTAGCGAAACGAATAAAATATTGTCAAAATATTGTTTCAAAGCACACGGAGCTATGGAGAACATCCAGCGGAAGTATTATACAAATTACGCTTAAAGAGAAAAGGAGCATCTCTTCCGATATGCTGATGAACAAGGAAAAAGGGCTTGTTGTTATTAATTCAACGTAGCAATCAAATATTGTTTAGATTACCTCTATGAAAATTCCAAGCTTATCAATCATTAAACTGTGGACAGAAAGTTAAATTGAGATAAGAAATCATTTCATGCAGCTTAATGCAGTCAAAGTGACTCAATATTCCTTTATTAATTCTCATTTAATATCACTTTAAATTGCCGCCGTTATTATCCTACAGTATATGAAAGGCTCTGTGTAATTAGTCTGTATTAAGCCCTTTTTATTTATAAGGAGCCAAATAAACAAACCCACTTTAATTACCTGGGTGCCACAATATTGATCTGAGCATCAAATTTTAATACGACTTTATTTCGCATTTCCATCGGCCGGGCATTTAGCCGTGCTCCGGCGATCCCGGTTTCGCAGGCACGGCTGCCTTTGGGCACGCGAGCGGCGCTGCTGCCCGCGCTCCGACGGCCCCCGGGGCCCCGCGCCGCACGCGCCGCCCGCTCGCCCGCCGCCGCACGCCGCCAATTACCAGAAGAGACAAAAGTCAACGAAGGCAGGGAATCTTCTCCCTCCCAAACCTTGTTCTCTCCCACTTCAGTACACGGTGTTAACGACATACAAATTTTGAGGTCATTAAGTATAAACAGGAATTGAAAGGAAGACAGGCGCTCTTCCAGGAGATGCCGATGTCANGGTCCTGAGTTTTCTTCTTCCAGAAGCTTGTGGGTCCAGACCTTTACAAAAATAGAAAGAGGAGCCAAGAGTTTACGCAGTTCAACAAGTCATGTAAAGTTAAACATGATTAAGCTCCTTCTCTAAATACAGATACGGATCAATTTTCAAAACTGGCCCGAGCAGAGATGCTGAAAAAGCCCTGACTGCCTACAATTGCAGCTGCGCAAGAAAAAAACCCAAACAAACAACATTTTCTGCGGTTGAGATGTAACACAGGTCATAAAAAAGGCCCGAAGACTCACTTCCCTAAGCTGTATCATTTTCAAATTCAGCCAATCCAAGTACTAATCACTGAGCTAAAAAGGGCAAGAAGATAATGAAGAGTGTCGCTTGGAAGTGATGGGGGAACAAAAATATGCATTTTTACTTCCAAGAGCAGAGCGGCGGCTGGGAGAAGCCGGCTGGAAACCCGCAGACCCACAAACCAACAGCCTTGGGCGACGCCAGAGAAGGGGAAGGAAAATGCAGCACCAGGCGGCAGCGAGGGAAATGAAAGGTATCGCTCAGGAGACCAGGCTGGAGTGGACTGGGGCATCTGAAAGGTAATTTCTCGTAATTTATTGCTGCTGCCCATCATACACCGGATTGATCCGAGGGGGGGTAAGAGGAGAACTACGCTCGGAAAGCCATTAGCGGGCAAGAGATCAGTACTCGGGATGCTTGCAGAAGGTAAGAGAAAGCAGAAATTCAGAGTGAGCCAGATCACCAGCGCTGATAGACTTTGGGTTTCAATAGGCTACCGGGGAGGACGTTATCTGCTAGCTTTTCACATCCATAATGAGAACTAATTTAAATAAAAGTGGAACTACATATCACAACCCGTTAATGAAGGAACATAATAAGAACAGATCTTGACTGAAGCCTACATCGCGTTGCAGAAAATGTGCTTCTCACAAAAGTTCTACTATCAACATTTCTGAATAATTAATTCGGAAATGAAAGCAGTTTCAAGGTTAGCAAGGTTCCTTCAACGCTCTCTGAATAATTCGCAATATTCAACAACTTCCAGCATAACAGTGCACTTGGAGTTGTCTATCACATCACACTCAGATGACCTAAGGAAACACAGAAATACACGGAACAGTAAAACATAACCACCTACAAGAAAATAAAAATCAAACATACTCATAGATGAAAACTAAATTTAATGTGCGTTCCTGAGGGATGGAAAATGAAACACGGAAAGGGCTATACTGCATCGGATCGGTGGAATGAGATGCAAAACGCATATGAAAGGCTTCCATTTGAGCCGTTAAAACCGCACGCTTTGGAAACGCGGGGCTCTGCAACGAACAACACTGAGGTCTGGTGTCAATTTAAATGCACTGAACACCAGGAAAATGCCCCCAACTAAGGCTTCAAACTTGTACAGCACATTTCCACTCAACCCAACTAGATTGCCTGTCACATCTGACATGGCTTGTCAAAAGTTATCCTTCACTGCTCATGGGCAACATGGAGGGTCAAAAGACCAAATACAATGGTCCAACCCATCCCATTTTTTTTCCTTCAGAGCAGCAGATATTGAACTCGAAGATGACAAGACAGAGCAGGTTGAAGCGGCTGCCAGAGAAAGAGAAGCTGTCCAGAGCCGCTGATCTGAAGGAGAAAAACCAGCTGGTCTGTGCATGTCATGGCCGGGGCTCGGGCGCTGACAGTCTCACACAAAAGGGAGTGAAAAGCCGAGAAACTTGAAGTGGCCTTTGCAAACCATTTCAGCCGTTAAAAAGGAAAGACGCAGCCACCCGGTAATGTGAAACGCGCCACGTAAGTGATTGAAGGGGAAAAGGATGTCCTCCCTTTTGTTAATCTGCATCCATATGAACCAGAGAGGATTTTTATCTTTTTTTTCAGGCTCTGAAAAGAATTTGAATTCTAAGAATAGCTTTCTAAAAATAAGCTAGGAGTGAGAAATAAAACCTTGAAATGAATGTTCGAAAAATGCAACACCCTTAAAAGCAGCCCAAAATCTTTATCAATATTTGCAGTCCACAGGCTTGCTTGTTCTGACAGCAGAAGACATTAAATGATAATTTATGGAAAAGCGATTTATTAATAGCTGCAAGTACAGAAGGTGCCGCGAGCCTGTTGCAGTCAGTAGCCTTACGCCTATTTGAATGGACAACTGCAGAGGTTTTTCCGCAATATCACTAGAAGAGTCGCAGTCACGTGCTGCACTGCAACAGACCTCGGCGCACCCGTCTCCTTCAGGTGCCCGACACCCTCCTATCGCTCCACTATCGCAGTGCTGTCACCCTTCCTGCTTCTGGTTGTCTTTCTACCAACAAGAATCCTGACTTGTTTCTTTTCTCTCCCTCTGTAATAATCTGAGTTTCACGTACCATTTCTTCTAAGCGAGTGAAGTTACAACTGAAAAAAGATTTGTGGAAAAATCTGTACGCTGAGAGAAATCAGGGGGCAAGCGTGCGTCCAGTTGTCTGCCCGGGAAAACCCAACACGGAGACCCCGAGTTCATTAATTCCTGCACGGTTATTGGAAAGCTCTGTGAGGCCACCCGGGCAGACGGTACATCCCCCGGGGGTGAGGGCAGGAGGAAGGGTGCACCCAGCGAGCCCCGAAGGGACAGCACCCTCCTCCTCGCCTCCCTCGGGAGGGCATGGTGACCATGGCAAGGGTGGTGGGATGGGGTGGGAGCACTCCACCGTCCACCGCCTGGCCTGGCCGAGGAACTCCCGACCGCCACGGCATTGCAGCAGCTCCCTCCGTCCCTGCGATGGTGACCACGAAGCTCGCCGAGGCCCTCGGCACGCACGCGGGTAACGAGCGGTGAACGAATGCCCTGAGAAGCAACCGCATCCAGGCACACGTTAATAACAGGGTATTTCCAACCTCAATCCTATTCTTTAATGTCACTGTCTTTGTGCTTTAATTACCTCAAAAGCAACATCAACTTAAATTAGCGAGGGAATCTGGCGTCACCACCACCGCGCAGGAAGTTCTCGTTTGCTGGTGGTGGCAGCGGTGGCAGAGCTGGCTGCACCCACAACAGCAGGCTACAGAGTGATGTCTTTAATACACGGGTGGCTAATAAATTAGTATTTGATTACGAAAACTTGCATTTTGTATTTTAACATTTTTCATTCCTTCTGGACTGTGTTCGGTTTTGCTGGATCACCTTTAATCTAATCTACCATGTGTCTCACTGAATTTTAGCATTTTATATTTATTCAAGTATACTCTATTTTCTTTCACAGATTTCTGGTGGTGGCTGCTCCCTTCTGTAAGGTCCTTCAGATCACTTAAATGCATATGTACATTACTACAGGTATTTATTTCACCTTTTTTGCATAAACAATCCTTATGCATGAATAAAGCTACTATTTTAGACGTTTTAAGAATTTAATCTTCAGGTAAGAAGAAGAAAAAATAATCTAATATCCTAGGTTCAGTTCCCATATTTGCCTTTTCAAGCTGCTTCTCACCCCCGTCTCCCCCGTACCTCTCCCCGGGCTAGGGCAGGAGGACGCCGAGGAGCCCGGCTCCCGGCGGGTTGCGGGTGCCATGTGCCACGGCCGTGCCCACCCCGCCAGCTTCGTTTCCCTTCAACATCCCGATGCTCTCGTCATATTCATGAGCTGCAATTTAATTCAAGTGCACTCAAGTTCCAGCAAACACAAAGAGGCCAAGAGCGTGGTGGTGTGTGCGAGGCTCCGCCGGAGGCGGGGGAGATGGGTAAATATCACTGCGGCAGCCGGCGTGAGAGGATAACCTGCCCACACATACGCCAGCCCAATTAGCCGAGGCAAAAAGAGCTTTTATTCCCTGAAGAGTCAAAGAAAGTCTTAGCAATGCTCTCCATCACCCGGCCCGAGATGAAGCTACTGCGCGGTCCAGCACGGTCTATGCAGCGACACCGAGTGCTAAAGCTACACCCCTCCAAAGAAAAGGAAACTTGGAAGAGGAGAAGACGCAGAAGATGAAAGCTTTTTGTTTGTCTTTTCATCAGCTGAGAACTACAGATTCAGAGTGGTTCTTTATAGCACCAAAAAGCACTGAAAGGAAGAGTCGTGCCCCAAGGGCAGAGGAAGCAGCACCTTTACCTGGCGCCACCTGGGCACGATTGAAAACCCGCCACCAGAGAAGTGGTGGAACGGCCTTTGCCTCTTCAAAGCGGCAACAAGAAGTCTTTAACGTAGACCGTCTAAAAAAAAAAGATCTAGAGAAATAAAAATAGTTACTGAAAGCATATTAAACTAATCTGATTAACAGACTTTTACCGGAACCACTTTATTATCAAATACAGCCCAACCAGTGAAAGTCTGCAAGAAACTCGAGGCGCTGCAAGTAGGCAAAGAGATGTGTACCGCCGGACTCCATCCTTAATCTTCTTGGCTGACTAAGTCACTCTGATAATGCTCGTTTTCAGAACTTTCTGAAAATAAACAAATAAAAAACCCCACGAGGAGTCCCAAAGAGCAATGAGATGTATGAATGCACAAAATCAAATACGGAAAAAACATGAGGAATCAAGAAATGAAGAGCTTAGGAAAAGTTAATACGGAATTCGAGAGAACAAGTGTACTCAATAAAATTACTTCTTGCAAAAGAAATAAAATTATAACTGGGTATATAGTCTGACACCGTAACGCTTTAGGCTTTTGAGGAAAACACTGAGGTCCAAAGGCTTTCAAAACCAAAATAATCTGGTTAAAGAGCAAGAGAACGTGCACTTTTATGGCGTGCGCGATTAAAAAGGCTCAGCGATTTCTGAACCTGCCTGGAATACGCGGCCCTTTAATCCCACCGCTGCCCAAACCCGTGCCCAAGTCGAGCAGACCACCCCTGCGAGCGCGCCGTTTCCGCACGCCACTCCAGGCTAAACCCTCGCTGTGTATATACTAGTAAATTCAACAGCCTCTTTAACATCCCAGAACGAATTACTGACAAGTCATTTTTTGCTCCATATTGCAAGTCAATGTGGCAACCCTGTTTTTTTTCCTATTACAAACATGTACTGTACTTCGGCTCCGAGCCGTTTGGATGCTGATACAAGATTCATAATGGCTGTCAGAATCTGCAATTTTTCCTTTTGTTTTATGAGGTCAGGCAATATTACCTGCACTGATGTATTCCATTTCCCCAGCTGAAAACCTTCTCATTTGAGCACGACAGGTTGAGGGAGTCATGATTTTGCAACCTAGCATGTGAAACACAGTGCGAGGGGGCAGGTGGCTAACCCCACGTTCTCCTTTTGCTCTTGTCCACTGGCAACAGTAAATTAAACTGTCAAAAACGGAATTGTCCTGTCATCAACAAAGCTATAGCTTCACAAGTATTGCAACATCAGATATATTTCTAATTCTGCATTTCCCTGCACCTGTAATTTCATCAGGAACTCGCACTGGACCATGGTGAGAAGCTGTCCAGGGGACACTGGCACCGCAAGCTCCTTGGGAGGCTTGACATGGCCTTTCAAAGACAGAAATTAATGAACAATACCGGCAATTTGTTATATATATATAAAAAAGCGTTCGGCACGAGGTCCTGACCTTCCGCATTGCTCCGCAGCCCGGAGGAGGCCGGGGATGCTAACGGGCTGCGACACGGGGCATGCGGCAGCACCGCGGCGCGCACGGAGCTGCGACAAAGGACCAAAATTTCAACCCATTTAAATGCATTAATTGCACAGATAAAGGCGGCCTTGCACTTCAAAACCTCCCATCCTCCTTTCGGCCACTTCAGAGATTAAAAGCACCTCCGAGAAGTTCTCTCTCCCATCGAGTGGGTTTTATTCCGGCACGCGTTGCTTCATGAGTCGGTGGCAGAAACAGTAGTTTTTGGAGAGTAAACGCAGGTCCCTTCGCTTCACGTTTGGAATACTCAAACCAGTGCTTCCTCTCGTCATGCAGCTCTCCGGGGGTCATTTTAAAAGCACACGATTAATCACGATTTTCATTCCAGGATGTAAATGTGGTTTCAGTTTTTCACTTGAAGATGACTTCCACCTTTTCTTTACCCTGCTTTAGATCTGCTGGAGTAAGTTACTAACCTCGTGTGCTACACGGAAGTACAACCAGCCCGGAGGATATGCCTGCTTAGCGAAACGAATAAAATATTGTCAAAATATTGTTTCAAAGCACACGGAGCTATGGAGAACATCCAGCGGAAGTATTATACAAATTACGCTTAAAGAGAAAAGGAGCATCTCTTCCGATATGCTGATGAACAAGGAAAAAGGGCTTGTTGTTATTAATTCAACGTAGCAATCAAATATTGTTTAGATTACCTCTATGAAAATTCCAAGCTTATCAATCATTAAACTGTGGACAGAAAGTTAAATTGAGATAAGAAATCATTTCATGCAGCTTAATGCAGTCAAAGTGACTCAATATTCCTTTATTAATTCTCATTTAATATCACTTTAAATTGCCGCCGTTATTATCCTACAGTATATGAAAGGCTCTGTGTAATTAGTCTGTATTAAGCCCTTTTTATTTATAAGGAGCCAAATAAACAAACCCACTTTAATTACCTGGGTGCCACAATATTGATCTGAGCATCAAATTTTAATACGACTTTATTTCGCATTTCCATCGGCCGGGCATTTAGCCGTGCTCCGGCGATCCCGGTTTCGCAGGCACGGCTGCCTTTGGGCACGCGAGCGGCGCTGCNGCATTTCAAGTACTCTCCTAATCCCACAATGCAAGTTTCAGCATTATTGTCTCAATTTAACTTGCATTAGTACCTAGCACCTTGATTACACTGTTGGGGTGGTAATCTTCGCCTGCATATGCCATCATTACTTATGTCAAGCCTCTCGAGTTGTTATGAATACTATGTTGTTTTACGAGAGAGAGGAAATTAGTGCCAGTCCCCCAGAGTTTTGGGTGCTTAACACTGAAGCACTACACAGCCCTCTCAAATCCCACAACAAATCCTTGTTTAGTGCCACATGGAGATAAGGACTTTGCAGCAACATCCCAGCATAAATAACCCGCATCCCTCTTTATTCGCGAAATGTCAAAAAAAAAAAAAAAAGGAGAAAAATCTCCTTTCTGTGATTTTTTTTTTTTTTCTTCCCCTTTCCGCCCAAAGATGCATCAAATGCAAAGTGCCTTTAATCGCTGAGCGGGCGGGATGTCCCGCCTTAGCGCGCCGCTCCGGCGCAACGCCGGGCACAGCAAACCCGGCGTATTGCAGGATTATCTTAAAAATGCAGTTTTTAGATACATTTTTAATAAAAATGAACTTATCAAACCCGGAGCAAACGCGCTGTAGTAAGATGAGCCTTCCCTCAGGAGTGCAATAAAGAGAGAAATTGTTGCCTTGCACGTATCGCCCTCTCAATGTTTTTTTAAACATGATCCACTATGTTGTTGAAAAGAATTATTTTACAGTATTGTAGGGATTTTTGCATTGTC
>VZTV01035830.1:22500-30772 GCA_013400875.1 Anhinga rufa
GGGCGTATGCAGTGGGTGCTGGCTGACGTATAATTCTTGAAAAGTCACGTTGAAGACATGAAAGGATGAGCCTAAGACTGGTGGGGTCGTGACAATTCAGTCTTTTGTCCAGCATTTTTTATGCTTTTACAGATCAAAATAAAATCTCAATTAATTAAGTATGTAGATGAGGCAGCGCTGTATATGGTAATAAGTGAGGACTACGCTACAAAATGGGGTACTCGATCCAGCACGGGGGTAACAAACATCACAGATTTTACCTTGGATTAAATATTACAGCAGGCGTGGAGCCCATCAAGTTCCGATGTAGGGAACAAACTCCCTCAAGCTTGGAACAAGGTAAAAATCAACTGAGAGATACAAAGGCCTAAATAATTTCCTCCTAAATAAGGCACCATTACACTGGACCAAAGAAGGGGTTAACACAGCCTAACCAAAGCCAGACCGATATCTATAGAAACTACTGTGGTGTTAACAGTCTTTGTAGCCTAAAATTACTTGTGTTTTAATTCTTCCTGCAAAGCCGTGGCAGTGTTTTCGGCAGTGGCCAGCGTTTTCCCCGAGGAGCAAGGACACCAGCATCCCGTGGTGTCGCTGCCCCGGCGGGACGATGCCTGCTGCCACTCCGACCGAGGAGGTACCAGGAAAACCGGTCAGGCTTGTGAGAAGCAATGCAGATGTTTACCTAATTTACTCATTTAATTTCTAAATATATAAGCGAATTACAGTAACGGACAGCTTTTGGATTGGTTCAACAAGCAGAAAAGGAGGCTCAGAAAACACCTAACTACAACCCCTGAAGACAGGCGCATGCTCGACTTCCCGGCGCCCTTTGCATTTTCAGCCTAGAGACTGAAGGAGGCTTCTAGCCCAGGGCAGACATAAAATTTACCTAGAGTAACAGATGAGCTGTTTATCATTCTTTACAGAATATTTCTTAGCGGCTCCCCAAACACCATGATGCTGTCCAATGTTAGACTGTCTCATATATATGGAGAGGCTTTCCCACTACTCCCTATCCAATTAAAATTGCTGTTACCCTTACTTGCTAGTTATTTCTAATATTTTCCCAATTAAACCCTTAATTTTGCATTTAGAATTTTAATTAAACCTTTTCTTAATTGAGGGTTAGCAGAATTTCATTGCAGCCTCTCTCAAGGTCCACTCAAGACTTCACACATGTGGAACCCCGCCGTGGTGGTGGTAAGAAAGAATTATTATTGGGCTGGATGGTCAACTTCAGACAAAGCGAAGACGCGGCTACGACTGTTAAAGCTTTAAATGACAAATTCTTCCTGTGACAATAAAGAAGTCACACAGCTTTTAATACTGATGATAAAGAAAGGCACCGTATTTATTTGATAGGCTCAGTAATTCTACATGGAACACATTTTCTGTGCACCTCACTTTATGATAGCATATTATAATAGCACACTGCAGAGTAACTCTAGAAAGTAAACTAGGTGCACAGTGATATACGTGGTAATCTCCCATAAAATATGCATTTCTCATTTTAAATAGAACTCTCCTTAAAGACCAGATACTTTAAGATACATTACCTACAAGCCAAGATACATTTCCTAATTTGTATGTGTTAAGTCATCGCTAGCACTATAATCTAATAAAACAATTTCTCTTACACTGCCTCCTTGATTTTTTTTTCCTCAATAATTCTTAAAACTTTTAAGCTTCCTTGCAGCAAGCTTAACAGTTAGGAAATTAAATGCAAAACATAATTTTGGCCTAGTCATAAAGTTGCATTTTTGGTTCAAATGTTATCTCAGTGATAAAAAACCAAATCAAAGCAAGTCTAGCTAACCTGTAGAAGGCGCTAATCCAACCAAGTAAACAGAGGAACCACAGAATTACAGAAAAATAAGGCTCTGGATGAAAGTCTTCTGGAAGTCTCCTACCAAAGCAGCCATCCCAGTGCAGAATCAAATGCACGTGCAACTTTTCCAACAGCCTTGTTCAGCTTTTCCCCACAACCCTTCCCCGAAGAGGCTTTCCAACCTTTTTGGAGAGTTCCCTCCAGAACGTCAGCAGAGGTTCTGTGATTCCGGGAATGTCGGGAACATTCCCGCTCCAATCTATATCTTTCTGTCCTCTTCCACCCAGGCATCTCAACAGATGATTTGGGTTCTCCCCTTCATACACAACGTTTTCTAGACCTGATCACGGCTTTCACAGAAGCCACTGCTGATGTGATTTCGGTCGGACTCAGCTGAGCACGCCTCTGTCCGTGCCTCAGGATGGCGCACCTCACTCTCAGAACACCAGGACTTCGCTGACTCACACGTTTAGCTTTTCACAGGCCCACATGTCAACTCACATCGACCATCTGCACGTCCCTTCCTGCTGAAAGGCTACCTGCGAGTTCTCTGCCTCGCATTTGGTGGTTGATTTGTCTTGATAAAGACCTTTCCTGAACATTTGACAATTTTCACCTGCATCGCCTTTATTTAAGACTGTTTTGTCAATGTGTGAGAATTATTTCAAACACTGACTCTGTCTTGTATTACACCTCCATTCCCTCCCACCTTGATGCCACCTGCAAATTTAGGAACTGCGCTAGCTCAAGGTATTTCTCTAGAGGGCAGCAAGAATGCCATCTGAGGATGCCCAAAGTCTTACTAAAAATCAAAGCATCTTCCTCTTCTCACTTATGTAAAAAGCCTAACATGCAAAAAATAAATTGATAAAACCGTACCTTGCCAGACCCATGATGGTTGCTGCACCTTTCTTTGTTACCATCCAAGTGCTTGCAATAAAAAATTTAGAATAAAGCCAAGGAAATCCAAGTCCTGTCATTTCCCAGATTCATTTTGTCCTTTACCTGAGGCCCCTTCTACTAATGGTAGAGGCTACGTGCTTCTCCCCATTTGGTCTGAGAGCTCGCCCAGCCTCCGTCAATTTTTTCAAAAGTGTCTGCTGGTGTGACTCCAAGTGCTTTAGCCAGTCCCTTAAGTATCCTCAGCTTAAAATCATCAGGCCTTTTAAAACAGGCAGGACTCTTAACAGTAGATCTCCTAGGCTGAGATCTTATCCATTTTCTGCTGGTATTAATTGTGCTAACCATCTGCTCACTTTTGATTTTTTTTAATTGAAAACAAATGCAAAAAGTCATTGAACACTTCAGTCTCATTTGCTAATAGCTCCCTGCTTCCCTCAAGTAGCCGGCCAAACACTTTACTTGGTCTCCCTCTTATTACTAATGTACTTACCAATCGATTTCTGTATGTCTCTTGCTAGTTCCATCTTATTTTGTGCCTTACTTCCTTATTTTGTCCTTGTACGCTGGTACTATTCCTTTTGTACTCTTTCTTTTGAAGTGAGCTGCCCTTGTTCTCTTTTCTTCCTTGTGCTTAAGGTCTTTGAGTGTCCAGTTCATTGCAGCCATGCGGGTTTCACCGATCTTCTTCCTTCTCCTTACACCGAAACTTCCCTCCCCTTTGATCAGTGACGGATCTTAGCAGTTTTGTCTTAGGCGTCGCTCCTGTAAGAACTCGGGTACCCATCTGAGATGATTAACCCCTGTTTTCTCTGCCTTCATTTCTGCAGATTTTCCTGTTTCTTCTTGGGGATTGTGGTTCAACACTATCACAGTCACTCGTGCTTGTTCTATGCCCCATCCCTGGAGACATCCCAGGTCAGGCTGGACGGGGCTCTGAGCAACCTGCTCTGGTTGGGGATGTCCCTGCTCACTGCAGGGGGCTGGACTGGATGGGCTCTGAAGGTCCCTTCCAACCATTCTATGATTCTATCTTGCAGCTCTGTATCATGACTCAATACTACTGTATCAAAATAAAAAACTAAGAGCTTCTTCCCCGCTTTTCCCCAAGTCACAAAAATGCCAGCTTGTAACAGTTTTGCTGCCTTTGCCCCCAAACAGGTGCCTGAGGTGCTAAAGCCTCCTTATGTCCTAGGCACAGGATGTCCACGGACTAGGGTGTTCTAGACTCTGCTTCGTCCCACTGATGGGAACACTATCTTAGTGGTACTTGTCACCTTGATTGGAAGTCTTATGAATTTTTAAAATGAAAAAAACAAGTTTATGACAAACTGTTTGGTAGTTACAAGAGGAGAATGAAGAGTGCCAGTGAGTAAATGCTTTGATATTTCACTTCAGGCAATCAGTACATGTATTAAAAATGAATAACGTTTATAAAACCTCAGCATCTCCTGGTCCAACCAGAGCCGTCAGCCTTCATCAGGTGGGACGCACAGTTTTCCAAGTCGCTATTTGGACTCGTAAGGAGGATCTATTTTTTGTCAGATTTCCTCAACCGCTATTTCCGTACTTCAGTGCAAGGTTATACTGTACCTCTTAGAAATCTCTAATTTCCTTATAACCCATTTGTGCTCAACAACCACAGTACCTTTTATACATTACCTGTCTTCAGTAAGACTAGGCCACCAGTATATCTTTGCTTTATCTATGATACGTGGCTTTATGCATAGAGTGTGGTAGAAGAGATTAACCTCAGTTACTGGAAAGACCAGATTTAGTAGTTAATCTGAACGATATTACAGTATTCCTTATTTTTGAAGCTCTAACATACCTCCCATAATCAAAACAACTCCAGTTCACTGCTCTGACATTTAAAGGTGGAACTCTTCTTTGCCTTCTGCAAGTTTAAATGGAAAAACAATATCCCTAATACCACAAATCCTCTCCTACCAAAAAATGTAGGAAGTAAAGAAGCGTTTGTTTCTTCAAATTCCCACGTTCAATAACAGGTAGGATTGCTGCCATATGAATATTCTGGGTATATAGTACCCCCTCTTTTATGTTAGTGGGATTAGGGCAAAAGGAAGTCAAAATATTTGCTGTAATGAATCTTGAAAATTGCCATGTGAAGATAAGCTTATTTCATGCCCAGAAATCAGGGAATAGCAATCCCCAACCCACCCTAAAATGAGTTTACTTTGGGAAAGGTTGCTCACATGTTGTGAATTTCTTCACAGTTATTGTACATTCAAAATACCTTTAAATAAAATAATACAAATACATCCATGAAGCCACATGTGAGAACAGCAAGGGTCTCTAAATACAACCCACCCCTCAGGGAGATAAGACCATAAAGAGTCTACACAGACAGCTTTTGGGAGACCACCACAAGCCTGAGAGATAGGGGACAACTAAGACATTTCTGCAATATTTTCAACTCATTCTCTGCTGCACCCCATAAGTTTTCTGCGCCCCTTCGTGGCTCCCAGGTAGGGAAGGCATCACTTGGAAATGCTGATGGCAGACCTCCCTGGTTGTACCGTGAATGAGACCCCCTCTCGAACAAATCCTCCTTACAGAAATGTAAGGCTCTGTAATTTTTAGGCCTTTTCGTATCCTGCTTGTCTCACCACCACCATTTTCACCCTCCAAGAATAGCTTGGTTTGAGGATAAACAAATACTTCAACCAGAGTCTCCACGTTTGGGCATGCTGTACTAATATATCTGAATCGTATGATAAACCTGACCTACAGGTTAAGCTATTATACAAAGCCTAAAAAGGGATCCATTTTCTCCTTAAAACAGATAGCCACAGTAAAATGTAATGCTGTATTTCCAACACTTACAGCAGTTAAAGGTTTTAGGATGGGATTATTCGGTGTAATTCAGTAACACTGAACCCATTTCACCATCCTGAGGTTGAAAACCCACATTTTGGTACCTTTCTTGGTACAGAGCCAGGAAAATGTTGAACTTTTGCAATTTAAGAAATATATTTTCTTACTCGACACTGGAGTATGCATGCTACTGATAAAATGAAGAGACCTGGAAAATGCAGCAATGGCTTCATCAACACTGAAAGGTGCCCATGCGGTTCAAGTCTGCAGACCTCCCCTCGCAGCGCCCCCAAACCCAAAATGGACAGAAATACCTGAGAGCCAGTGGGAAGCAGCGCAAAAAAACTGTGAAAAAAATATATGTACAGAGACACGCGCTCACAAAGGAACTGTGGGATTTAAATCTTGGGCTTTCTCAAAATGCAGCAAACCAAAGCATCCTGGATATTTTATTTACAATGGAGCCTCCATCTAACATACCAAGGAAGAGACGCTCGGTCTGCTGGATTTATTACAGCTTTACAAAGTGGGGGGTTTTGACAGTAATTTTTCCTGTGAATAACAACACTGGTGTTTGGAGCAGCCTGTGAAGCAGAGGCTCCGGGTTCTTGGCCTCTCTGTTTACAGTTATGCTGCCACTTCTCATGTTGCCTCTGCAGGTCATATGGGAATAGTCCAAAGTGTACCAATACACATTTTTGTCTCCTTGGAACAGTGTTTTTCACACTATTATAGTTAAGAGTATGCCAGGGTTTACACTTAGATTTTATTTTTTAGAGGTGCATAATTATAAAAACATACTTCAGACTCAGCTGCCTACGCACAACTGAACGGACAGACAACCTCAACGTATTTGGTTCATTGCTTTTTAAGTCAGATATTCCGCTCTATTTGTGATTTGGGGTTACAGCAGCACAGGATATGGAGCTTTCCAGTTCTGCATCTGTACGCGGCCGTCACAAAATTGGAAAGAAAACCCTATTTCCCATTCTTGAAAGCCGAGTTTCCTGCTGGAGCTGAACACTCCGCATTCCTCCCGCTAACAAATATCGGGGGGAAAAAAATTGTTTACACTCTTTCTTTGTTGCCATCGGATTCCAATGTCACGTCACCTTCCAATGTTTATCTGTCTCAGGAACATGGGAAGCTTGAAATTATTTTTTGGTTTTGTGTCCAATAATGCTAATCTGACATTTCTATGATTTCTGATCAGCCCAAGTGATATGGGCACATAGAGCAGAATTTATACCGAGCTGCTCGCAAGGGAAGCGGCATTTCTTGTGATATTAGTGACTATGATTTGCCCCAGCAGCCAACACCTCTGAGCAACTGGAATTGCCTCTTCAGAGGCACAGCTGGGACAGTCGTACCCCATACCACAGCTTTCTTTTAAAAAATATACCCATAACTCATTCTGTGACAAACCTTGAACTTGGAAATCCCCTCCTTTCACCTCCACCGCGTCGGTTCTTGCACTCAAGAGGTCAGAGTTAAGCACACACTTCTGGGAAGAAATATTTTCTGACCATGTGAAGGGCAGTTTCCGCCTATGGAGGAGTTTCAGAGCCTTCTGCATCTTCTCATTATTACCACAGCACCCATTTTAACCAAAATAAACATCAAAGTCTGATTACAGGAAAACATTAATATCGCTGGATTTTATATGAAACAAATCTTGTTAACAGATTCGAATAATCTCCACCTTTAAAACAGTTCTGGCCACAGAGACTTTAGGGTTATTAGTGCTCAACAGATGCGGCTTAAAGATCCAAGGGGCAAGAGAGGTTTGTTCTCTTGGGAAAGTCAAGCTTTAATTCAACGCCTCGCTCAGAGAAGACGGAACAGCGCAGTGCTACGGGGACTCAGCTGCGTCTTCAAGAATGTGGCCATTTGACTTAGAAAACAAATGTTTTGTTTGGTATCATCTACTTCAGTTATTCACCTGAAAACTCCTCATTCGTTGGAGGAGATAAGTCTCTGCCAAATCTCATGCTATGCTGATGTCTCTCGGCAGAAGTAAGAAGAAACTCAACAGCAAATTGCAGACCACGCGACCGGAGTTTGTGTGAGTGAAATTACCATTAATCGTACAACTGTGGAATTAACTGGAAGTAAATACAGACTTCAGACGTACAGATGGGGTTAAACTATCAATTAGACGCTTTACAGAAAACTGTAGGTCTAAGCACCCATGTAAAAATCCAACCATCGACCATTTGATATCAGGTGAGAACTATGGAAAACTGCTGTGGACTATCCTACGGTTGTGCATTCTGGTGTGTAGAAGGTTCCTCGGTGGTTCCTCAGCCAAGGATAGCAGAAATCCATGTTGAATACTCATCCAACAAGCCTCATACTGGAGGGATAACGCCTCTAGTTATTTTTAGTCAACAAAAAGGAAAAAACAAACCACCCAAGTGTGTCTGACAAAGAGGGACTGGAAGTACTGGAGGACTTTGAAATGTTAAGACAGAAAGCTGCTTATTTCATTCAATTTGAGAGGTGAAGAGGGAACTGTGCCACAGTTTGGAGGCAAGAATAAAAATTCCATGAAATAGTCTCATGAGACAACTGATAGCACTCATCCATAGTTGGTGACACTGACTCTTTCATGAAAAAGGCAATTTTGCTTCCCAGAAAAATATTCTGGCACTGGGGATTCAAGAGGACAAGGCTCTCATGGCAATTTCTGACTTTCTAACC
>VZTV01035830.1:30970-44029 GCA_013400875.1 Anhinga rufa
CAATTTCTGACTTTCTAACCCATATTAATATCTACAGTTATCAAATCCAGAACTTCAAACTGTGACTTTGTTACAAAGAAGATTCTCAAAAAATACAACAAACTCTCTAGTATATTTACAGCTGAAGAAATCCCATCCATTTAGCCAATCCTTTCCCCCCAAAATCTGCTATTTTAATGCAGCTTAGCAGAGAAATCTTATCAGGAATGAAGTTGTGTTATACTTCTCAACCCTATGTTAGCAGTTGAAGATACTCTGAAAATCGTTTAAAATAACATTTGATTTTATAGAAATGGGAATCACTTAAAAGAAAAATCTTGATACAGAGTGGGCAAAAGATTTAGAGCAATTTTTAGTTTCTAACAGAGTACCTAAATACCTCCTTTATGGCATATTTTTGTTCATTTAATCTGGTTATTGTCTTTGATACATATGAAATTGACCTTGTGCATCGGATCTGAAATACCTGAAATCCCATCTCCCCTTTTAAAAAAGCAACCAGAAGGTGCACTGTAATTAGATAAAACCATCTCCCTAACGAATGAGTTCAAACTGTACATAGGGGAGATGCTTTGGAAAGGAACAGTTGGTTTCTAAGAAAACGCACCATACAGAGTAAAAATGTTTCTTGGACAAGTTGTCTGAAAAGAAAATTTCCCTCTTCCAAAGAAAGGGCAAACGCCATCGAGCCTTGGAAACCAGCATTTTCTTTTCCTGCTATAGGCAAGACATGGAAACAATTATAGAAAATACGGGACGAACATTTCTAGGAAGAATGGAACACGACTGGCAAACGCAAACATTTAGTGTGGATTGAATTAATTTTTCATTGTAGCCTTTCGCACTTCTGAGGAAATTAATTCTGGGAACTACAAGATGAGAAGCCACTGGCTTCTTTCCAGTGCCTCCTCACAATCATCTGCTTGAAAATCAGTTTCAAAATTGCATATTTGTTTTGGATGAATCACCCGTTTCTAGTGTTTTGAACAGCAAAGACAGACGGCTAAAATATTTACATTAAAGACTAGACACCAGTAGAAGAACTGCTAATTGTTTGCATGCAAAATCATTTTTCAATTATCTTCCAACCAAAAAGGCGGTTGAAGTTTTGGAAATCATTCAAAACTTTTGTCCAAAGAAATGGATAAACTTCCGAAACAAACTACTATCCACTCATCGCCCGTGAATTACTCTGAATTAGGTATTACAGACAGTATTTGACTTTACCACCTAACTTAGGAGTGAGCACATGGTTCAGGCCACTTGCACTAAGTGACTGGTTTTATGAGATGCACACAAATATTCTTCTTAACTGTAACTAATCTCTGAACAGGAATTTGGGCTGATGATCCTAAGGCCCAAATTTTAAACCAATACTCATGTAGAACCCACGAAATAAATGGTTTTTGCACATGAAAATCCCATACACGACACCTAGCTCAACAGCCACTCGTGTCAAGACTGCTCACTCGAGTTACGCGTCCCTGGTGCAAGATGGTGTCTTCAAAATAAAATTTCCTTCCTATCTCTACATCCTTAATCAAGCATCACGACACACGAGCAGTTAACAACCGCATCTTATTTATACCATTAGATGTTCTTACTACTGTGCTGCAATGCGAATTAAGCTGTTAAAATTTCAGGGCTCAGCCTGACATTTCCTCCTCACTCACACACCATCAAACCACTGCTGCTTGGATTTAAGAAGTTATATTTTTTTTCCCAATGTCGTGTTTGGCGTTATGCTGTGGTTCAAGAAGTTGTAATCTGTACGGTAACATTTTGCCTGCCTGGCAACAGGAACGATTTCTATTTGCATGGTAATGAGACATTTTATTTGACAAGGTGTTGAAGGAAAAGATGCAATAATTTTAACAGTTGGGTGTTACGCTTTAAAAGCCATTCAATGAATCTGGGAAATAACATTGCTTCAATACCAAACTTTACGCGAGTGGACCACGGAGCTGGAGAAGGGACCGAATGCTACTGAAAAAATAATCAGAGCGCCCACCTGCATTAGTTGTAATATTAAACTATGCAGAACAAAGACAACTATTGTGTTGTTTTGCTCTCGAGCTGTCCCCCACGAAGTAAGGAAGGCCCCAAAGACAGACAGACAGGCTGGCAGCAGCACGGAGACGGCCGCGGCGAGATTTCCATCTCGCTTAACCCCTAACCCAAACGAACTTGGGGTCTACCTCTGCTCTAACCGATGTTAACTTTAAATTAAAGTTAACTCAACGTTAACTTTAAATAATCTAATTAACCTGAAGTTTTTGCTCGTCTCCCTTTTTTGCCCTACGAAAAACAAACTTGGCTTTTATTTTAGAAAAACTGGCATTCATATTGGCTCATCTGTATTGATGAAAATGTGATATTATCTTTGACCTCATTGAATAATGAGATAGGCATTTGACTAGATGATAAACAGAGATCTTATTTCCTCTGCAAGGAAGCACTGAGATATTTAACTAAAGCCAGTGCAGCAGAGGTGCTCGGCCGGGTTAAAAAAATAAAATTCTCCAAAACCTTTGAACAGGTATTTTGGCTTGTTGGTTATTTTCTAACTGCTGGCAGTCTCCTAATGAAACATTTAAACAGCAGTATAGATAAAATAAAACAATATTTAGCTTAAGGTAAACATGAAATAACCGGTGCCACTGCCTTCAGTGCTGCTGCGTGACGGCCGGCCCAGAGCAGTGCCAGGAAGACACGCGTGTTTAGGAACTTAAGCCCTGCAAACAAGAGATATGCTGCTATTTCATTAGTTCTTTTCAAGACAACTAAGCTTGTCTAAATTATTCAAAGCATAATTCAGAAAGAGGTTACAAACCGTTACTGAGCGGCCTCTTCTACCAGTGAGCTCCATCTGAAAATGAGGCGTTTCAGTATTTTTGTTGCAAAACCTGTATTTCACTCGGCAAGGAGGAAGTTACTAAAGGCCGCTGCTGTCCACGGCTATTGCATTTTCTCTCCTTGTCAGAGCAGACGCCAAACTACTGCCAGAACACCCGCACTTCTTGTAACCTCCAGTTCGACTCGTGCACTAGAAGCTAAAACCAGCATCGCTAACCCTCGCCCCATATCGTGACATGAATCGAAAAAGCAGCTTTTGCAACAAGCCATCTCTACACAGCCGAGAGGCTTTCTACTTTTGCTAAGGAAATTTCAGATTTTGTCTGCATGCGCTTGGGTAAACTCTGCAAGTGTTTTTCAGCTTTGTAGATTCCAACCCCAAACCACCTTCGCTTGGATGAAGGTTACATATCCACTTCAAGTCACAGGAAACCAAAGAGACGTCGTACCTGCCTACAAAACCGTAAGTACTTTGTGTTTTGTAGCTCTTGCTTTGCCGCTGGAGAATTCGCATTATTGCATTCCATCTTCGAAGTTAATATTTAAGCGAACTCACCTACAGCAGCTGTGGTTTTGCTTTTGTATAAGACAAGTTCTTCAACCGAGGTTAGGTCATGTTGAACAGTACAGTTTGGAAATTACCTTATATTAAGCATTGACGTAAGAGGTCACCAAACTTTGTGAAGAGCATCAGAGCCTGACCAGACGCGGGCTCCCCTGACCTGGTGCCCATCCAGACTGCTGTCACCGCCAAACACTTGAGGAGCAGGACAAGCCAAACTCCGTGGCAGATGATTATGCCACAGCCTATCCGTACCCCACCCACATGCCTTTTCAAGCCTCAGCAGCTCAGTGGGCATTTCGGTCTCTACAGCACAGGGGTTACTCCACATCTAACGTAACTGTACTCATCGCTACCCGCACAAACATCTCAACTCCGCCAAAACCGCTGTAACTTTTGCCATTTAGTGACAAAGTCCATGAAGTTGTCTTAAGTCTCCTTCCTCCCTTTCCTCCACCAAAATCTTCTGTTCTCAGAGTGAATAAAGGTCCCAACAGCCCACTGCGGGAGGGGAGGGCTGCGTACCAATGCCCCAGGAGGCTGCAGTAAGAAGATGATGCGATTAGGGAAATTTAACAAAATAATCGCCACGCCGGAGCCCACATTTTCCTGTATCACAAGCACCGTTATATTTTGATTCATACGCTTCAACTGAAGCAAACACCAAAAGCAATTTGTGTAATAATACGACAGAAAGTTAAACAAGAGTAAGCAAACCGCAGGAAATTCATCACCAGAGAACACAATATCAAACAAGCGTGTCCCAAGGAACAAAAGCAAGAGGTGAAGACAACAATGAAACAGCAAGAACACATCCAGTGTATACAAGAGGGAAAGCAGAGCGAGGGCAAGAAGCCAGACACATTACACATGACATAAGTAAATAAATCAAAGGAAGTGAGATTAAAACCCGAATTAACTGGAGGAGGGGGAGAGCTATAGCACCTGCATAGAGGTGTCCACCCCATGGAGATTAATATCACACAGTCTATGAAAAGTCTGATTTGTAGTGGCTGAGCAGGGACAGTAAGAAAAAGATCCACATTTCAGAATCAGAGCGCTAAAAAAAATAATAACCAGCGTCGCTATTCCCTGGTTTTCAAACTGCAGCACCCATCTGAAAACACAACAGGACTGCTCAAAGAAGCTCATGCTAATTTGGATTTATACTACAATAAAATTATATTTTAGTTTTGGTTTAAACCGTGGTTAAATAAAGCACATTTAAAACCAAACAGTTTGAAAACTGAGTGTTTTTTCCGTATGTGTTTTAAAGAGTTTTAATTCTTTTCTATCATATTCCAGCTCATGACTAGCCAGAATTTTCCTTTTCAAATCTTTTTGTAGACCTACCAAAAAAACAAACCAGGAAAACTTTAGTTTCACTGGGTTGTTTTATATTATTTTTATTATTATTCTGTACACAGAAACTTGAAGCTTCAGGTAAATATCAGCCGTTCTTTGGCTGGGTATTTTGAGATGTATCAATATCACGAAGTCTCCAAATGCAAATCAAGTTCACTTCAAGCATCACAGTCCCCTTCCGAAGAGGAACAGCAGGAGCATGGAAAAAAGTTACATAAAACAGTGTTTTAAAAAATATTTAAGATTGAGATATTTTTCATATTTAAGATTGAGATATTTTTCTACGTAACGGTTCCACCACTCGATGCTCTGGCGCGGGCCAAGGAGAGGGTACGGGCTGAGCCAAGGCACGGTGCCGCCCCGATGCCGGGGGCTGCAGGGGACGCAGCTGGGCTTCCCAGAGCCCACGCCTTCAGGATGGAAAACGGATCCGCACTAGAGACATTTTCTTCCTCTTCCTCCTCCTCCTCCCCTGGGCAGTAACAGCCCTCTGTGCCGAAGCAGGGTTCAGCTCTTCCTGCAATTCTCCTGAAGAGGAAAAATAATCCAAGAGCACCGAGGAGGAGCAACACCTCCCTATCAGTTATTCATAAATAAGACTATGCAGAAAGATGTTAGAGGGACTTGCAGCAGCTTCTTTAGTAAAGAAATAAGATGCAGGTGAGGATGGTCGTACTGCTTAATGTTATTTGGAAGTTTTGGCCTTTTCATGATAAATTCTTTTCAATTTACCTACAGCTGTGGCCATAGAGCTCAAGGCAACAAGGGGATCCTGAAACACGGAAAAACCTCTACGTTTCCTGCGCTTTGGAGCGGAGCTCAAGCATGGTTCAAGTCCAGGCCGGTGCCATTCCTATGCACTAAATGGAGCAGATTACCGAGAGGCAAATGTTGAAGGATAACATAAATAAAGGCCATCATAGCCACAGCCATACCCTGTAGTCTTAATTGTGGCTATTTATAAACCACATTTGAAAAAGTCAAGTGTGATATGATGGGATCTTACATTGGCACGATCCCAGCATCATCAAGGCGGCTATTATGTGGGTGGATAAAACTGCTGACTTTTAGTAATTTCGTATGAAACGAATTCCTTGCCACTAAAGTAATAGTAAAAACAGTCAAGAGAATAATCGTATGGAAAAATAGAAACACTGCCAATCCTCCTTTCCCTCAGGTTTGCCAACCACCTGCTGGCAAACTGCATTACATGGGGTTTTCTTTTTTAAATATAAAAGCCCCGTGAGAAATAAATTAAATAAAATCCAAAGTATCCTCAACATTTTCTAGAGCATTTACTGATTATGGGATTTGCACGTTAAAAAGTGGCACACGTGCTTCCGCAACCCATTTGTCCCCTCCGTGCGTACGACGTCGCGGAGGAGGGCAAATGCACAAAGCGGCAAATAACACACTGGAAGTTTCAATTTTAGATATGCGAGACCACAAAATTAACGAGCGTCTTTGGAGTAATAATTTGTAGACTTCACAGAGAACCAGGGAAGATTATAAATGCTGTTGACCTAGAAGAAGTAATAGAGAATTCAGTATTCAGGACTGAAGAACAATTTATAAGTGAATAAAGTCTAGCATGCAGTGTAACTGCTTTCTGTTGACAGATTGCAGAGAAGTGTCTTCTCCATTCTCTCTCATTAAAATAATTATGGCAATGTATGTTAGCCTCTCTTCAAGTCTGGCATTTTCACAGCACATACAGGGGCATCATCATTGTAGGAATAAGGTTAAATAATAATGGAAACGCATTTCTGGCATGCAAAGGGCATTTGATACTTAGCTGTTTCCAGAAATAACAGCAGGGAGAAATTTGTTAGCTCGGAGTAAATGAAATGATTTAACTTATTTTAACAGGAGGTTAATTAGAGCTCTCTGCTAACTTGAGAAACGCGTCCCAAAACCAGGTCAAGCCACGGTTAGGCTGATGAGCCTTTGCCTTATGTAACTCCTCCAGAACCCGGCTTGTTTCTCGGTTTTTTACCTTCGCTGCCAATTGCTCACTGTAAAACTGCAAATCAGATGCAGTCCAGTGTGAAACTTTGGCACAGCTGTCAAATAATAAAGTCTGTGAAACTACAGAGAGAAAAAAATTTAGGTTACTAGAAGCCATGTAAAAAAATATTCCACATTCAAGTGTATTTCTTGCACAGCCAGGACATTTGTGTCTGCTGCTCCAGCAAAACAGCGAGGGAGGCAGGGCGGTACGCAGGGAGGCATACAGCGTTAGCCTAGTTATCCCCTGCGCTGCTAATTACTCCGATGGGTAGTTAGTGGCACAAGTTAATCACCACCACGTATCGGGGTTTCAATACTCGAAGTCAACATCCCCACCGTAACGCGTGACATTAACGCTGCATGATGTCATGGCTGAGCAAAAATTATCTGGTGTCAGCACTGAACACTCCACCGTGTCTCGCTGCTGTTCTCCCCAATATGATTCACTTTCATTATTTATGAGACTTGTCTCACTAACCCTCAGCAACGGTTCCAAATAATGATAGGAATCTGTCAGTGTAGGATTGTATTTCTCAAAACAATAACCACAGTTCCTGGAAATGTCAATATGTCAATTGAGGGTAACACATCTCTCAATAAACCAATATTTCGTAAAAACAAAACAAAATCTAAAAAAAAAAAAATCATGCACAGAAAATGGAAATTTGAGCTCTACCGAGTGCTCCCCTTACAACGCCAGGCAGAAAATTCATCCTTCCTGCCAGACGGTGGAGACAGAAAAGCACATTTCTATGTTCCCCAATTACAACTCTTGAAGCATTCAATATTTTAGTACCTAATATTCATGAAACGCCATGAGAAAGGAAATCAAGGCCTTGACAAACATCAAAGAGCTTATACAACAGCAGAAATCCAACTGAAATTCAAGGTATAGAAGTACTAATAGGAGTTCTATTTTTGACAATTTCCTGAAAAAAATGGAAAGTTAGAATTGGCATTATTACAAATAGCCACTGAAGTTGCATTAAAAATTGTTTTCAGCAACCACTTCACCGTACAATCCTGCAGAATAACAATATCTTACTTCTAAAAGTGGAGAAGGTTGCATGAGCCTCGTTCCCCTCCTTTACATAAAGCTTAGCAAAAAATTGTGCTAAGGATAAATCATACAGCCTTAAGAGTTCCATCCCGGACCTAATGATTCAGAAATCTAAGAGCTACCCAAATGAATTCCTGTGCCACTTTTGAAATCAGCCTTGCACACATCTGCGTTTTACCCTAAGCCAACAAGTATAAAGGTCATGATCGATCCCTGCCTTCAGTTCTAGATAACTATACCTTTTAGCTTTGCATTTCCATCCAAATATCTATTCTCTCACATTCTTAGAGGCCAACGTTAATAAAAAAATATTTTTTATTAACTATGCCGTTCTGGAAGTATTTATGTAACTACAGTGTAGCTATATGAGATGTATGTAGAGATACTCCACTCACCGACTGAAGAGTCATCTAAGTCACACTGAAGTATTTAGGTGCTACAAAGCAAACCCTAAAAATGAAGTAAAACCATTTAATTTTTCAGGTTACAGGGTTTTTTTTAAAAGCAAAAGTTTTTCCACAAAGGCCTTATCCCATCCAAGGTTTTACTATACCGATTTCCTTCATGGGCAAAGGTTAAAAAAGAACAATTTCACCATATTACAAAACTAAACAGGTGAAGACCTTCTCTGGACACATCAGTAGCGTTCCTACCTAGGAAAATGCTGAAGCTATTTCAGCTGATGCTTAAATTATCAGAATATTTAGAGACCATTTGCCATTTCTGAAATTCTAGGATACTGCGATTTCTAATACCAGAAGGATAAACACACCAAAAAAAAAACCCAACCAACCCAAAGGAAAGCAAAAGTAAGTTCTACAAAACTGAAGGTCTGCAGAAAAATGTGTTCATTTGTTAGAGGAATGTTCAACTGAAAAGCAAAACTGTTCTAAAGCACAATACAAGAATATTAAAAGCACTAAAATTTCTGTTCCCCATTGCACCACTCACATCTGTGCGTTGGGAATAGGGAAAATACAGCCTATCTGTTTTGAAGAATATAAATTTATCAGAACAGCAATAAATCCCTACTCGTGACACAAACTACAAATAACTACACAGACCTCCCTAACAAATCATCTTGAATTTAATCTTTCCAAACCCAAAGACCAACATATTTGGCTAATACAGTACATCTTTTTCCACCACTTGCATGGGACTTTGGACCGGAGTGATCCATTTATTTCTGACCTTTCCAGAAAATTCCAATTTCTAGAATTTACAGAGCAATGATTATCAAAGCTGTGAGACCTGATTTAAGAGAAAACTGAATAACTGTACCAGCTTCACATGACACTATATGCAGAGCATGCAATGTTAACAAACAGTAGGCGAAAGTGGTAATTAAACAGTTTATATCTTTCAAAATGCATAATCTCCAATTATCAAGGAGCACTATTTAGATAAGTAAATATAATGGAGTTAGGAATGATAGCATGAAATTACAAGAGGCACGTCTGCGGCGAACGGCGGAGGAGCGACACAGATCTGCTAAGCCACAGCAGCGTCTCTCAAAGGGAACAGCAGAAATCTTTACTCTTGGGGAAATCAAAGACTAGGTTAAAGACGTGCACAAAGGAGGAGATGGGCTGTCTTTCGCTGTCCCTAAGGGTACAAGCCTCTGATCAGGAGGGAAGAGTAATAATTGGGTGATTTCTCAGCAATCTTTACCACGCAGTCATGAGAGCCATCGACATTAAGGATCTCCTTCAGAGGTAGCAAAAAATGACAAAGGATATAAATATCAGAAGGCTACAGAGCTTGAGAAATTAAGGGAAAAAAGGACCAGCAGCTGATGAGACGAGATAACCGCCGATGACATACAAAACCACTGAAAAAGCTAAGCCATTAACCAGCACATGCACTGTCTTACAGCCACGCCACAAGTGTCAGAGGGCCTGGAAGCAGCCAGTGCTGTTCTTGCCATTAAGAACAAAGCAGATGATTTCTCACTGTATCTTCCATTAAGAATGGGACAATGAGGTTGTCCTCTGTGAGGGACACTGCTGACTCAACTGGTTCTGAGACAATCCTGACTCGTCGCTTGTTCCTCATAGGAAATGCTAGAAACTAAGGAAAATAACATTCCCCCAAATATTTGGTAAAACTCCAGAAGACATCCATGCCATTGAGTTCCTTTATTTAAACAGCAGTAGGAAAATACTAATTCAGAAATACAGTAAACTTTGTGCTTCCTCACTGTCTTTAGAGATGTGGCCCTCAAGGGTCTACCCTTCCCAGCTCCTGCAACCACAGCTCGCAGCTGCCCCTGCCATGCTGATCACTCCAGGAGTTATCTCCAGTTGTTGTTTTTCCTATTCCCCATTTTCTTTTCTTTCCCATTCCTTACCTTTCAGTTCCCCGTCTGTTTGCCCACGCTCTTCTACATCATGATTTTGGTTATTACTTTTGTAACAGTATCTCACAAAGTTATAATTACGACTTATCATGTTGCATCCTGATCTCCTGTTGTCTCCCCCGATTAGAAGCCGTTCTCCAGCTTTCCTTTAAAAATAATCTTTTCCCTTTTCCCCAGTAATACATCATCCTTGACACTGCTGAGTCTGGATGAAGAGCAGTCCATCACACTTCCAGGAATGGGAAAGTTTTTACTTGCCCTCTGACTTACACTGTTAAAATGATATTTTATATTTCACTTGTCCATACTTCTCAAACACTGAAAAAACCACGTTCCTTCACCCCACTCTAACCACCCTACCACCTCCAAATACATCTCCGTTGCTTCTTCCAAAACCCGTAAGATCCTCCATCTCACTTACTCAACACACCTCTCCCATGACCTGTATTTTTCTAATTTTCTCCACCTCGTCGTCCCCTCATGGGCAACCCAACCCAACCCCCTCAACAGTCAACTACACAATTCCCTTCTCCTGCGTCTGCCTGGAAGAGTCACTTCGGAGATAAGGGCACCCAAAGCACCCAGCCTTTGACTTGCTTTGGTGTAAAGCTCACTGGTGTCCTGTTTCTCACTGGGGTCCTGTTTCCAGCCGACCAACCTACACCTTCAGTGGTCCGTGGAGACCGCCTTCCCTAGCTGTCTTCCAGCCCTGCAGGTCACAGCAGATGGACACCAGGGCAGGGAAGGAGTAAAAGGCAGACAGACCGAAGTCCCTCTTTGGGCTGCAACACTAGTGCTGCTCTCCTCCACTTTTTTAAATCCTCCATTTCAAAAAGGCTGTTTGTGTTTGCACAGCCAACAACATTGGCAAGTCCTTTCGATGCGTGCTTCTGTGCACGTGTTTGTTCCTATAAATACACTCAGGCGCGCGCACACACACACACACACACATATATATAAAAAAATCACAAACCACAATACGGGCAAGACCGCTGAAATTTTTCAGCTTTGCAGTGGGTTAATGATAGATAAACAGTTTAATGTGGAGTTATTACAGATTTTGTACATCATTCTGGTTCGCCAAAATGAAAGTTTCGCCAGCGGTCCTAAACGAACTTTCTCCACGTCATTTTGTGAAACGGCCCCATTTTGGTGTCAGCGAAGGGCAGCGGACAGAAGCCTGAACAAAATTTGCTCTTTGCGACTAAACTTGCAGTTTTCAGCTGCAACAACAGTGGTTCACCGGCGACAGGGGCTCTATTTATCATATAAACAAATAGGAAGCCCCCAAATGAGAGAGCTAATTTCCTTCCTGCACATATGCCACCTTACACAGCCACGTACACGCACAGAGCGTGTAGAGTTTAAACATCGGCTGGCACACCTATCAATCCACGGCAAACTTATCATAAAGCAATCACAGCTTAATTAAAGGCAGAGAGAGGTCAATATGTTCATATGCGAGATGATTCAGTATGATGTCACTTGGGTACAATCAATTAAAATGCACAGGATATTTTTTAAATGGGAAAACCCGAGTAGGGAGCCTGTTGTCTACCCAAAGGTTTTACTATGCTTTAAAAGCGTCATTTAAATATTTTTTTTCCTTATTTATATGCACAAAAGTAATAGTTATATCAGATATTCATAGGTGATTTAGATGATTGATACCAATTTCTCTTCATAATATGACTAGCAAATAAAAAACACAGCCGTTCTAATATAAAAAAATAACATGTGACAAGGTTTCCTAAAACATTTCTATTTTGGACCTCACAAGCTAAATTGCTTTTGCTGGCCCCTTCCACCTCTCAGCATGGTTGACAGACAAATTGATCGAAACATCGGAAAATAATACGCTTGCAAAATTTCTCTGGGTGAGTTTTCAGTCTTTTGAATTTTTCATACAAGAACAAAATGAAAGATTGCCTCCTTGATTTTTCCTCCATTATGCGTCCCCATCTTATGTACTACAGGAACATACAATACTTCAAATAGCAGCAATATATTGTAAACAAAATGTATAACATTTTTCATAGAACACCCAAGCCGTGCGAAGTTAAAAGACTGGGTAGCAGGCATCTTTGCCCTGCAGATTATGTTGTTCAATTATAATGAATTCATACATTTGAAGTTGCCTTAGGGCCTCTCATTAGACTTAGGGGTGTTTATTACAGGAAATATTGCTTGTATCATTTAAGAAGCAAGAAGGCTAGATGATTTGATTAGAAATGTTGACAGTTGAGGTGTGTAAAAAATATGTCATTCACCCACATTTTCCCCCACTTTAATATTAGGATCCTTCATTTTTTATGAATTCTTTAACCCGTTCCTCCCTTCCCCGGAGCCCACGGCTGTAGCAGCACAGCCCGCTCCTCGGACCGCCAATTCTTCACCAGGAGCTGCTATTCTGACACCGGCCAACGCTTTTCACCTGGCAACGGGAGGAAAATACAAACGCCGCATCTCCACCACCGTCCCTCCCGCAGACGCATGCGCCGCCGGCGGGTCCACCCCGCTCTCGTCCCCCAGCAGCGCTGCCTCCCGCACCGCAAACCCCCAGGCTCCCGCAGAACCGGGAGATTAACCTTCCTCACGGCCCAGAAAAGGCAGAATCTCATACATTTAAATTCGCACCTCATGAAATTTAACCGAATTATTTTCCTCAATATTGCATAGGAAAACCTGATAAATAGTTCATCAGCTTTTGGTCGAAATTAAACAGGTCCAGAGAGATTATCTTGAATTAAAGCGGCCAGCAATGCTGATTAAGTTTAAGGGGTGAGTCAAAAAGCTATAGGGGGGGGGAAGAAAGATATTTTTTGTAGAATTTATTAAATTCCCCCC